>FWCC01000188.1:0-10521 GCA_900169235.1 Zarea fungicola
GTTGTAGCGTTTGTAACACCATGATCGCACCACGTAAAGTGAATGCGCCGGTTCTCAAGAATGTGACCTTCTCAATTGCTCAAGGGTCCATGATGGCAATGTATGGTGGCACGGGGTCCGGAAAGACAACTCTGTTGCAAAGCATGCTAGGTGAAGCAGAAATTCTTGATGGCTCTGTCTACATAGACGAATCCAGCATGTCTGTTGCTCTCTGTGGTCAAATTACGTGGCTACCAAACGTATCTGTCCGTGACTGTGTTATTGGCGCCTGCGAGTTTGACCGCCTTTGGTTCGATACCGTCATTGACCGCTGCAGACTGGCGGAAGATCTCCGCGAGCTACCAGACGGTGAAGACTACGTCATTGGAAGCGACGGGGCGAAATTAAGTGGAGGGCAACGCCAACGAATTGGTATCGCCCGATCAGTCTATGCTCGAACAAAAGCGGTCATCTTTGACGATGCCTTCAGTGCCCTGGACGAAAAAACAGCCACGGGCATTTTATTTGGGCTGTGTGGCGACGAAGGGCTCTTGCGCCGGGACAATCGCACAGTAGTCGTTTCCAGTTATCTTTCACAGTGCCTGGAGGTGGCTGATGCGGTTATCCTGCTTGACAACAACGGTGCTGTTTCATGCGAGCCGTGCCGGAATAACCGTCGGCTACGAGAACAGGTGGCTTTGCTTCTTGGCCCAGACAGCCACACGAGAGCGGCACGGCCGGCGAGTCGTGACCAGGCGCCTGGCAACTCCCATGTGCGGCATGTGGCCGGCTGCTCTGCAGTGAGTCACCTGGAAAGCGATTCGCGCCGTAAAGGAGATGCGGATTTATACTTTCTTTGCATTGACGCCATCGGCCGGAGGCGCATGGTCCCATGGCTTCTACTCATGGTCTTTATGGCATTTGCGGAAACGGTCCCTCCCATCTTTGTCAAGATGTGGATCGAAGTGGCACCTACGGATAGACTGTGGCTGCTGGGCTATGCTCTGCTCTCTCTTTCCAGTGGCGTGCTCGCTGTTGCCTGCTTGTGTTCGATTTTCATCGTACTGTCGCCACGCGCTTCTGTCGGCCTGCATAAGAGGCTCACAGATACTGTTACGCAGTCTACCCTGGGCTTTCTAAGCACTACTGATACTGGCTCGATTGTAAATCGATATGGTCTAGACATGGAGTTACTGGCAAGCCGGGTTCCTGCTGGTGTCTATAACTTTCTGTATTGCGGCTTTACAACACTCATCCAGGTCGGCATTATTTTATCTGGCGCTACATATATGACGGCTGTTCTTCCTTTTGTTCTCGGCTCTCTTTACTTTATACAGCGTTATTACCTCCGCACATCCCGCCAGCTTCGGTTGCTTGAGATAGAAGCCCAGGCGCCGTTGGTCACCGAGTTACGGGAATTGTCCACCGGCGTAATCTATATACGAGGGTTTGGCTGGCAAGAACACAGCCTTGCTCGCTGTCTGCGTCTCCTGGATGCGTCTCAAAGGCCATTTTACTTTCTTCTTTGCTCGCAGACGCTGCTTGCTCTGGTTTTGGATCTCCTAGCGACATTGATTGCCACCACTCTTGTGACGATTTGTTTATATGTCGAAGATGCATCCTCTCCAAATGCCACGGGTCTTGCTTTCCTAAGTCTTCTGATGGTCGGTACTAGCTTCAATAGGCTGGTCACGGACTGGACGTCCATGGAAACAGCTGTGGGATCCCTCGCACGACTTCAGCACTTTTTAACACATACTCCAATTGAGAACAACAAGGGTGAAGTGGAGCTATCGCCGGAATGGCCTTTCGAAGGCCGCGTGCAGTGGGAAAATGTTTCTGCACGATATAGGGTGGATGACCAAGACCGACAGGTACCGGTTCTCCATGATCTATGTTTCACAATCGAACCCGGACAGAAAATCGGTGTCATGGGAAGAACGGGAAGTGGCAAGTCTTCGTTGCTGGCTACTCTTCTGGGTTTCCTTGAGTATAGTGGCACTGTCAAGATTGATGGCATCGACATAGCAACGGCAGAACCTGATCAACTCCGCTCCCGTATCATTACCATTTCTCAGGAACTGGTAGAGCTAGATGGATCGATTCGCGATAACATGATCCCGTACAATACATCATGGGATAATCGTGTGAACGGAACAATGGGTGAAAAGGAGGCGGAAGAGGCTAGGAGAACGGACGAAATCATACGAGAAACAATGGTTCGGCTTCTAATTTGGGATCAAGCTATATGTAAAGGCGGGCTGGATGCGCCGTTGGATACGATTGGCTACTCTCATGGCGAGTTGCAGCTGCTATGCATCGCACGGGCCGTGGTACGGCGTCGTTTATCAGGAAGCAGTCTTCTTCTAGTAGATGAAGCAACAGCTAGCGTCGACGACGCGCGGGATCAGATTGTGCGTGAGATGATGCGAGAGTATTTTCGAGGATGCACCATAATCGTGGTTGCCCACCGAGAAGGGACGATAGCTGATTCCAACGTCACCTTACATATGTCGGGTGGGCGCATTGAGAGGCTGGAGGAGTATTGGTGACTTCTATCCATGCACAATCTGCTCTGAGCTGCCCAGTGGGTGTAGGGTACTATGCTGGTACCACTATTTCTTAACAAAGTAACTACGGAGAGGGGCATGTATTCGGCCTTTAAGGCTATACTTTACACATTATAATACATAACACCTTATTTCAAGATGTCTTTAAATATTAATACCACAAAACTGCACATATTCCTTTTCATTTGTCGCTGGTTGCTGCTTTTAGTGACTGATTGGCTATGGCCGCCTGCGAACCACTCTGGATGGCGCGCATAGATATGATTTGCCACTCTGGAAGGCGTCGTCACGGACGAATCTTTTGAGAAGAAAACGAGTGACACAAATATTAGAGAGCTCCGTAATTCAACGTTTTTACGACGTCATACCAGCAATTATTGGGCTCAGAGAACGATAGTTTGTGAAATCAATTCAGTACTCGCCTGGGCGGCGTTGGATGAACTGCGGGGCGTCGTCAACTGATGATGGCTTGTCATCCAATTTATGTGCACACTGCTGCCAGGATAATTCCTCCGCCTATTTTGCCCACCTAAGTCTTCTCAGATGATTTCCGCCACATGCGGTACGCATTGCCCCCGAAATTCGGCCGGCATTCAGCTCCATGGCATAGTTGAGCCTTCATAAGAAAGTCTCTATGCCAAGGCCACGCCTGCTGTCCGTCGTGTTTACCGGAGACAGCCACGCACAATGTTAACGCGAGTTCCCTATGCGTGTCGAAATGTGGTCTTTATGCCCGATTCCGGTGGCTATTATTCGAAATTGTAAATGGCCAGGTACCGGGACGGCGCCTAGTGGAAAAGCACTGCTTCATCCGCCAGTACTGGCTTAATCGACAAAGAATACATAGAACGGCTCGTGACACCTAACAAACGATGCAAGAGCATTCACACGACTCAAGATGAATTGCTTCCTCTCCGTGGCGACTGCCGCCAGTGTGCTTGCCATGGTTTCCAGTGGCGCGGCTGAGTTCAGCGCAGGGTCTACAAACAACATTGCGGTGTACTGGGGTACGAATATGATCTATATGGCTTGCACCTAGGACAGATTCTGAAACTATGTACAGGTCAGAACTCCATCAACAAAGTGAATGGACAGCAGCGTCTGTCCTACTACTGTGACAGCAAGTACTTCCTTCAATAGACCGACAATGTCACGCCACATACAGATACTGACAATCCATTAGCTACAGCTCTCAGCGTTCGTTTGGCTGATGTCACGGCAACAGATCACATAAAAGCTTGCTAACTGCATGTACAGATCATCCATCTTTCATTCATGAACGGCATTACTCCTGCTATCACCAACTTTGCTAGTGCAGGGGACAACTGCACGGCGTTCCCGGACAACGCCAACCTCCTAAACTGCCCTCAGATTTCGTGAGTCCCCCGTCTGTGTATATTAGTGGACAGCAAAATCGACTAACGAAACGAACAACCGAAAGTGCCGACATTATTTTCTGCCAGAGTCGGGGCAAGACTATCACTCTGTCCCTTGGCGGTGCCACGTACTCGCAAGGTGGCTGGTCCAGCACTGCAGCCGCCGAGGCCGCCGCGCAGTCCGTCTGGGACATGTTTGGCCCCGTCGGCAAGAATGTCAACCGCCCCTTTGGTGATGCCGTTGTCAATGGGTTCGACTTTGACTTTGAAAGCAGTACCAGCAACCTGCCCGCATTCGGCGCCAAGCTCCGCAGACTGATGGATGGAGCTGGTGGCGAAAGATACTACCTGTCGGCGGCACCTCAGTGCGTCTTCCCCGACGCCGCCATTGGGGATCTCCTCAATGCCGTCGCATTTGACTTTGTCTCAATTCAGTTCTACAACAACTGGTGCGGCGTGGCCAACTTTGTTCAGGGCTCGACCAAGCAAAACGCGTACAATTTTGATGTCTGGAACAAATGGGCCTTAGGTAGCAAGAACCCAAAGGTAAAGCTTCTCGTGGGCGTTCCGGCGGCCGCTAGTGCCGGCGGAGGCTACAGCAACGGGCCCCAGCTCAAAGCTGCTATCAATTGGTCACAGAAGTTCTCCAACTTTGGGGGCGTCATGATCTGGGACATGTCCCAGCTCTGGGCTAACAGCGGCTTCCTCGACGAGGTTGCCAGCGACATGAGAGGGGGTCCTTCTCAGACCACCATCAGCACTGCCGCCGCCGCCGCCACCACCACCACTGGCATACCATTTGTCAATTATGCTCTGAACGGTGGCGCTGGCCGTCCCCAGTGGGCGCAGTGCGGTGGCCTGGGATACACTGGTCCTACCGTCTGCGCTGCTCCCTACAAGTGCGTATTGGGAGGTGCTTGGTGGTCGTCTTGCCAGTGAAAGGATTGAATTGGGGCCAGATCTGCACCACATAAGGTGACTGCTAATGCTCCCTGCGTCATTATCATTGCGGTATGGCGGAACACGACGTACGTATTCGATACGTGCCTGGAGATGGAGATGAGGCAGTTTTGCTTATGAGTGCGCTCGAGTTGAGCCTCTGACTGACTCATGTTGACATCAGTGTAGAATGCATGCGAAGGGTACCGACAGTATGGGAGACTAAATAACATCGTATTACGTGAATAAAGTGTGCATGTAACAATGCGGTCCAATGAATGTAACCCAACTAATGAGTCCATGAACCCATTCTCGGGACCACTGTCCACACGCCTGGCCGGGAGAGCGGTGGTGTCTGGGAACAGCCTGCTTCCTGTAGTCGCAGGCTTTTGAAAAGAGTCTCTCAACATCCGACAGGAATTTGCGGTTATTTATTACGGCGACCCCAGTCGTCTCCTCTTGCCACCTTCCATCCAGACCTCAAGACCGTCCACATGTCATTTGTCGTCGTCAGCATAATGTCCTTGTTGAGTAGACTCGTGTTCCCAGGCAACGCAGAGGTCGCTTCGAATGGTTAGAAAGTCTAGGTGACGAGCGGACTGGATAAAATTGAGGAAATTTTCTTTTAGATGGACCGGGTCATGGAACGTCAGAGTCTCTGGTTGGTTGTTGCTTGCGTAGTTGCGTTTTCTTTTACATTTGATTTTTATTAACGTCCGTTTGTGCCCTAGGGTAGGCTTTTGGACGTGCTATTGAGCCTTCTACGGACAAAGCGTTTTCTTTTACAGGGGAGAGTTGCTTAAGAGTGCAGGGTAGCTGCACCAGCGGGGTTTAGGGTAGCGCCAAAAGGGCGGAGTAAGACGGAACGGTAAGCTGCAACTGCTCGCAGATAGGCTGTAAAGGCTTTCCCGACATCTTGCAGAATATCGTATACCCCTGACGGTCTGCTGTATAGCCACTGCCGAACCCGTCTTGCAGAGGCTTGCAATTGATCAATTTGCTGGCTATCAGATCCCAGCGAATATTATTATGGAAAGCTACAGTACTCTAATGTTGCTCATGCAAAAAGGCTTGCTCAACGGAACAGATACTTTCAAACCAACTCTCACATGGTGGTAAAATAGAAAGGCTATTGGCAAATCTGTTTTGTCGTATTACAGTGCATTACCAAAGTTGAACAATCGTTTGCTCCGCCCCAACAAAGTACATGAAACGTATGGCCTCGGCGTAAACAAATGGTAAACAGCTGATAAAGGCATGCCCGAAATCAATTTCAAGTTAAATGACAGTATCACAATATCTAGTACAGTACTACGGTAGGTCGATACCTCCGACAAAACTCCTCCCAAACGATAATCATCAGCTGATAAAGCGCAAGCTCCATAGGCGGTTGGTGAGGGCCAGTGAACAAGCGGCTGCTGTAGATAGAGATTCCAACAGGGGGTGCAATATTGAGGCGGTGTGTTGGAAACCAAGCCACAATGAAATCTAATGCTCCCACTCCATGTTGAACGCCACGGCACAAACTAGAAAAATGGCAACCTTGTCCATGATGAGCCACGCTGAACCCTCAACGCTGCTCGGTCGCCCAGGGAATCATCTTTTATTATGCATCGCCAAGACCTTATGTAGCAGTCCGACAAACACGCTTGATCCCAGTGCCACTTAGATGGCACCTCAGCCACAATAAATATGCCATTAACGCTCGACAGTCAGCCACTATATAGAACTTCGTACAGCAGAGACTAGGACAAGTATTAGTATCTTCTTTGGAGCCCGGGCGCACTGCGTGGCGTCATTCGATCGAGCCCGCTAATCTAGTAATGGCAGCGCCCCTTCGAAGTGGATAAGGCCGCAAAATCCGCCTGAGTCATATCTCCACCGTTGCGTATCCCGTGTACAGCCCTGCGGTAGGCAGTGAACAAGGCTGACTGCAAGGCATGTCTGAAAGGCAGGCAGATAAAATTGTGACGGAGGCTCGATATAAAATCCCCTGAAACACCATCAACGTATACATCCATATACTGTTCTACAAGTCATCCATATCTACACTCGCAAGATGGGCTGCATATTCTCCAAAGAAGCATCCACCTCGCCACCTATGGCCCGGAGCGCTGCGCCTAACCTCGATGTCAAGTCCGGGCCATCAATTTCAGATCTCCCGAGGATCATCGACCATGATGTACCCCGTCCCCCGACGTACGCAGACGACAACATCGTTTCTGAAGCTATACGAAGGGCCGCGCGCCTCGAAGTGTGCGGTATCCAGAACCCGTTCGATTCCCTAACAGGCCGTCAGTACTATATTTATTGCAATACTAGTGCGGGCTTGCTTGAACCGACAAAACTGGCTATGGAGACAGTGGCGCTTTTTTTGCTTCGACTGGGACAGGCTTCCAACGCAGATATGAAGTTTCATTTTACAAGCATGACTAACACCGAAAGCACCAAGCAAAATGAGGACAAGGAGGCAAGCGCTGAAGCTTTACGCAAACTGTTTCTGACCAAAAGCTGGGACAACGCTAGAGACCTAATTTCCGAGTCAGCTCCTCTCCAAAAACTCGGGATGGATGAGTGGATCCCAAAGAACACATCTGACGACATAGATGATGATCTTAAACATCATAAATTACTGGATCATGTTCGGACGACAATGAATGCATATTGGTGGGGCTGGCCTCGGGAAACAACCGTAGAAAAGTTTCGAGAACTGTACAAAGCGGCGGTGGAGGAAGCTGCAAAACAGAAGAAGTCTCTGAACAGCCCACGTTTTGCTATCGACAAGGCTATCAATCTTCGAAAAAATATAATCGACAATAAGCAAACATTTCCAGTGACAGTTATAATCTTGACTGCAACTGCGCTCGAACCGACAGAAGTCAATGCCATCAAGGCACGTCTACGGGAAAACGTCCAAGTTGGCGAAGGCGAGGGCAGCCAGTTTTGCATTTCAATGATGCTCCTCACGGATAGGATGCCAGAAGCCGCAATCAAGCTCTACAAAGACATGGACAATTATAGGTCTGGTGACAACGACTTTATTGACATAGTACAGGAGAGCGAGAACAGCATACTGCGGACCTTTATATCTCCACAGACCATCGTCAAGCTGCTCAATGGTAATAATAGAGAAGTGGACAAGATGCAATTAGAGAAGGCCGCGGCAAGCCACCGAGGCTATCTGGCAAACATCGATATGCCGAGTGTCGAGAGAATCAGGGATATTTTGGGGCGCTGAGATAGAGAAAGTCTTGCTCTTGAGACAGATTGAGCTAATTCTATTCCATCGCTCCATACTTGTTTGCAGGGATGGCGGCGGTATAAATACAAGTTCTGTGCCAGGGGCTAGATTGGCACATTGTTGGACACGGAACTTTACTGTGCAACCCATCAAATTCTCTACTAAGTAGTGGTCATGTCTGCCACCACCGCCGGGCATCCACTCCATGGGGTCATGTCAGGTGCCACCGCTGCCGTAACATTACTAGGCCGTTGCGGTCGGACATTCACGGTGGATTGATCGTGACTTAATTCAGCTGTTGTATTATGCATTCATTAATGGAGGCGGGTGGGGTTATGCCCTCTCGCAGCCGGTAGCTTCTAAAAAAAGAGCAAGTAGGCTGACTTCGACAAAGCCAATGCAACAATCTAGCATCAATCACCAGCACACAGTCAAGGGCACTGGACTTGAACAACGGCCATATCGGCGGCAACCAAAGAGAAGCGTAGTATCTTGCTACTACCGCCGCTAGTGGGCGTTCAATGTGCAAGCCAGTCATGTGCAGGCAGTGCTACCGTAACCCTAAGTTCTGTTCCACTCTACAGCTAGGCAACCTCTACTTAAACAACTTCCTTTACTGATTTTCTGTAAATATATAGGTAATAAGAGTATGATTTATCTCCAGCATAGTCGACTAGATACAGTCGTGTCAGTTACGCCGTTTCGAGCCATCACGAGGTATTCATGCATGACACTGCGACGGCGATGACTGTGACGATGTGGCGACGGGTGCTGTCGACGATGCGGGACCCTGGCTTAGGCTGGAGGAACTTTTGGTGCCCGAAATTACTGTTGAGGAGGAAGTCGAGGTTTGGTCACGGACTGAAGCACCACCGGAAACTGTTGTTGAGACAGGGTTGGACATGGAGTCTGGTTTGCCGAGTGACCGGCTTGCCGTGTTGACAGTGTGTGTGGGACATACACCACTCACTTGCAGAAATTTATTCACCGTGGATGAGTACGTTGAGGTTGTAATTAGGGGCATGCCAGTAATAGTGGTATCCGGAAGAGTCAAGGTCCCATAAGCAGGAATAGTGTTTACGTTTGTCACGACATCAGAATTCCATGCTTGCAGTATGCTTGGAGCATTGGGACCATAGATGCTGGTGAGTTGATCGGCACACTGTCCAGGTTCAGGAACCCAGAGAATACTAGGTGTGGCCAATGACTGAGTGATAAGGAACGGAAGCACGGAGAGATGGAAGTACATCTTTGCAGGAGTTTGTGGAGGGCTTCCTACGTGGGCCTTCACAACGTTTATTATACAGGTGCCTACTGTGCTGGTTAGACCTTGCAGAGAGATCTAAAATGTCCAGTTCCGGCTGTTCTGGCTTTCCTGACTTTACACCACTGGTTAGAATCGCGGTTGTCACTCGCAAGGCCACCGTGCGAGATTAGGCGGCAGTATAGCCTTCCTCGCCCGATGGCGACTTTGCAATGCGGCAATTTTGGACGGTCAATTCTTTCTAGAACTGACAAAACCAGGAAGGCCAAAGGAGTCGATGAGGATTTTATTAACGTCAGCCACCCCCTACCCGGCCATAGCCCCTACCTGGTCAGCTCCACGAATCTCAACATTAAGGCAGAGAATCACATAACTAATTCAAAATAAATTATAAAATTATAAAACCAATATCACTATATAGCATCATCCTCAATTATTTCAGTTTCTTCAGCATTAAGTATCACACTCTGTGTAGTGCCCAGTAATTGCTCCTCGAGCTGCCGACGAGTGTTTTGAACGTCTATGACTTCAACAGACCTTGAATTAGGGTTAGGTTGAACTTTTTTGCGTCTTCTAGGCTCTAATAGCCTGATTCAAGCTTCAGAAAGCTGATTCTGAGCCTGTAAAACAGATAAAGCGACGGCTTGTTGTCCAAATCGCTTAATTATCTTTCGCTGTGCCTTTCGGCTCATTTGGACGTCATCTTCTGGTGTACAATAGTCCTGAAAAAGCCGTTTCAATTCGCCTTTGGTTACCGAGTTCCCGGGTGTAGACGCGCTTGACAGGGCCAAAAACAGCCATGTCAAGAGGCTGGAGGACGTGGGAGCTGTGGGAAGATAAAAAAACAATAAAAATATTGTGTAGGTACCTAGCAGTTGATAAGGAATTTGTCTGTACAATGACTTCCGTGGCCATCAACAAGCAGGAGACGGTGCTGGCCAGGCCCTGGGTCAGCATCAGGGATAAAAACCGTCTCAAGCCACTCAATAGGGATTTCGTCGTTTGTCCAGCCTCGATTCGTTGCTGCGAACTTCCAGCCGTCAATTGGGTCTAATTCCTTCAAAAATACTGTTCTTGTACAGAATTTCCCCTAAAAATGACCAGTGGCCGAAGCTTCGAGCCTGTTGCTTGAGATACACTCGATAATTGTGG
>FWCC01000188.1:10743-31268 GCA_900169235.1 Zarea fungicola
TTGACCGAGGAACTCCCCAGCGCGCCGCCGCCTTCCGGCAGCTCATGCCACCTAAAACGTCTTGAATCGCCTTTTGAAAGATTTGGGGATAGCGTCAGCCATAATAAACACGTAAATAAAAAATTTGATGCAAAATAATTATTCTGGCGCGAGAAAACGCGGTTGCAATGAGGTGGTTGGGGTGCAGAAGTGGCGAAAATTACCTGACCAGGTAGGGGGTATGGCCGGGTAGGGGGCGTTTGACGTTAATATCTTGGATCCAAAAAGCGACAAGTTGGTGTCAGGCTGCCGACTTAGGTAATACAGGCAGGAAATAAGTGCAAAAAGCACTTTCTTGGCTTGCTTCTATGGATGGAATTCTCCACATCGGATGACAGTACGTAAACTGGCTACTGGACTCTGTCTCGGGCGGTTATGGAAAGTCCTTAGAAGCCAGATTTGGCTGCACGGCCGCAATCACCCCGAGGTCGCTAAATAGGTACATCAGCAACACCCTTTTTTCAGTTTGCTTGTATTTAAAGTGGCTACATGTCCTGATAACACGACGCGTTGTACACGCTTGGCTCAACACCGAGTCCAAGACCAACGACGCGTAACTTTCGTGAGAGTGACGGCGGATGCTCGCTTCTTCTGACTGGTTACCAAGACGTGCCCAATAACTCTGGGTAGGTTCATTGTGCTGACAAACAATCTATCATTTACAGCGACTGACGTAGGAAAGCAGATCTGGAAAATAGCAGATCTAAAATCGAGATCTGTCCATGGGAAAGCATAGTTTGACGGATAAAGATATTCTTGTTACTATCATATGCCCATGCGTGTAATGGCAGGCTTCATATCCCTCTCAAGGACCAAAAAGTCTAACTATTGCGTGAATGCTTGCGTACTAAGCTCGTCAGACTCAATCGACCTTTCGTCAGCGAGAAATGTCAATAAAAGCCCGAAGCAGCTTAATCCGGTCAGAACAAGGAAAACAACCCGAAACGACAGCTGATACACATTCTGAATCATGCCAATAGCAGCAACAGGGACATGTAGCTCGCGCAGCCGCGGTATAGAACCCAAAGCCTGGCTTTCGTTCCGAAACAAGCCGGTGTCTGGTAGTATACCTTGGAGTGAAGTAATTGCGCTGCTGAAATGATTGCTAAATGCGGAATCAGAGATTGCAAGCCCAACGGAGGCACCAAAGAGCCGAAAGGAGACTAAAATGCCCACGGCAGGGCTATGGTCATCGGGCTTTGTGCTGGCTTGTATCGTGATGGGGAGGACTGTGAACAAGGAGCCAAGCCCGATCGCAGTAATCGCCTGGAACGCAACCGTTTGCGCAAGAGTCGTATGAGTGCCTAATAATGTAAGGAGGCCGAGACCGAGGCTAAGCAGGGCCCATGAGAGCCGAACTTCCCAAATATACCGACGAGTCCATTCAACACCGATGGCAGCGATGCCGGTAAACGCCATCAATACAGCATAGAAAGGGAGAAGCGATACTGACGACTGGATAGGTGTTTCCAAGTTCACAGACTGGAAAAACAAGGGGAGGTGAAAAGTGAGCGTATAAAATATCATACCATGCACAAAGCTCAGAGCGAGCGCTGCAGCTGCATTGCGGTTGCGGAAGAAACGATGTGGGAAAATGGGCTGAGATGCCTTCGATTCATACCAGCCAAACACTCCAAGAACAGAAACTCCAATGAAAAACGGGACAAGGGTTTTCCAAGACCGGCCTGGGTACAAGGTTCCTGCCCAGCTCAGCGGCAGCGTCAGGGAAATGGAGCCTACCATGAAGAGGGCCAAGCCGCACCAGTCGAATCCAATGAGCTGCTGCTTGAGCGTGCCCTCAAGCGGCTGCAAAGTGAGACAGAAAATAGACAACGGAAGGCAAATGGCCACCAGAGGCAGGTGTATCCAACCAATCCAACGCCATGAAACAAACTCAGTCAGCAGAGCACCAACCACAGGCCCAAGGATGCTTCCGAGTGCAAACGGAATGGAGATAAGGCCGATATAGAAGGCCCGTTCTCGCAAGGTGGTGATATCTGCCACAAGTATTTCATTCAGAACATCAAGACCACCACATCCAGTGCCTTGCAAAGCCCGGGCGAAAATGACTATCGGAAGAGACTGCGCCGTCGCGAATATGATAGCGCCCGTCGTGAAGAGGAAAAACGCAAAGTACAGGGGCAACTTACGCCCCAAGACCTCCGAGAGTCCTGTATACACGGGCAAAGTAACAGTAACAGACAGCAGAAACGAAGAGTTGGCCCAGAAAGCCTGCAGCGACGTCCCGTTGAATTCCTTGGTTATAGTCTGAAGCTCTGCATTAGTCGGAGACAGAAACACTTCACCGAGTACAACACAGATATGGTCACTCACAGGTATAACAATCGCTAAGGCTGTGGCATCAACGGAGACAATTAATACCATCAAAAGTATCGAGAAAAAGGCAAGGTGAAACTTGAGCGGCTTCTTCAGCTTTTCTTGGAAGCTAAAGCTGCGTTTGGAGGCATCACAGCTAGATTGCTGAGAGGCGTCCGGCGCATGGTTTTCCAGTGTGGCTGTGCTAGCAACCGTATTGCAGTTTACCTCCATGGTCCGACGCGCTGTGGCTTAGGTGTGGCGGCTTCGAAGTATGACCGACAGCCTAATGAGGTTGTACAAGAACAAACGCAAAGGATTTATTACCACGCGATCGTCAAGTGCGCACTAGGTACCGCATAGTAACTAGGAGTATATAAAATTAGGTATTATTAGTAATACCCGTGTAGATACTGCATGTTTGTTTCGATTGCTCGTGAAGCCGACCATTTGCGCCATTTCCGGCCTCCTGGGCGTGTGATCCAGGCTCTTGCTGTCAATAACATCCATACTTGGCTGCAATGAAAACACCGGTACACAGGCATAGGGAGAAACTACCGCACAGGTACAGTATATTAATGTATAATGCTTAAACACATTTTGCTGGGCTCCATTATACCACTGTCTTATCAATCGGAATACTCCGCACACTTCGCATCAATAAATAGTACACAAAGACATTTTAGAGCAATGTGTGGTTTCGTTGCGGTATGTACCTGCGCCAGGATTGCTGAAGCCCAGAACAGCCGACGCGGGGTTGTCACAGCTGCGAGGACTAGCGATGGCAACAACGAGGCCCACACCCCCCTTCTGCAACGTTCAGAGCTGGAGAAACAGCTTACAGAGTCTCTTGAACTAATCCAACACCGGGGCCCTGACGGCTCGAACGTGTGGGTGAGCGCTGATGCGTCTGTTGGTCTCGGGCATTGCCGTCTCGCCATCAACGACACATCCCCACTAGGATCACAGCCGATACATAGCAAAGATGGACAGATTCATGCTGTTGTTATCGGAGAGATTTACGAGTATGAAGAGCTTCGTACACACTGCGAAGGTCACGGATACGAATTTCTCTCCCGCAGCGACAGCGAACTTATTGTGGCTCTCTACAGCGTCCATGGGGCGCCTGGGCTGTTCCCCCTTCTCCGTGGGGAGTTTTCTTTCGTCATTGTGGACGATAGAGGCAATGCAAGGAAGGTGATTGCTGCGAGGGACAGATTTGGCATCAAACCGCTGTTCTGGACAAGTCAGGGGAACAGACTTTTCTTCGCAGCGGAGGCGAAAGCATTTCTCGGCTTGGGATGGGCTCCTGAGTGGGACGTGGAGAGCATTGCTACGTCCGGATGGCTCGCCGACGACAGGACTATGTTTCGGGATGTAAAAAAGCTCGCACCGGGACACTGGATGCAAATCACGCCCGAGTCAGCCTTGTCCGAACTGCACAGCCAGAAATACTGGGATCAGCAGTATCCCAGCATTTTGGACGAGAACAAAGCCGAGAAGTATGACGAGGGTTCCATCATCGACATGGTTGAGAAAGTACGCCGAGAACTCGTAGATGCCGTGCGCGTCCGCCTTCGGGCTGATGTACCAATGGGGCTCTACTTGTCCGGGGGGATTGACTCCTCCGCAGTCGCCGGAATCGTAGCACACATTTTGAGCAGGGAGAATATGAAGTTTGGCAGCCACGGCAGGGATACTAACGACAACCCACCAAAGATGAACTGTTTCACGGTGCGCTATACTGACGGCACGTACGATGAGTCTGGTGAGTCCCCACACTCATACATGCACGAGATTAGAGGCTACCATCACCATACTAATCGCACTGCAGAAATTGCAACAAGAACAGTGGAGTGGCTGAGCGAGAAGTACGGGATACAGGTTGAGTGTCACAAGCTTGATATGGATGAGCAGAAGCTTGCCGACAATTTTGAGGATTCGGTTTATCACACTGAGCATCATATTTATGATTTGAACAGCACGGCAAAATCTACACTGTCTAGCCTGCCGAGAAAGCTTGGAATCAAGTCCATTCTCTCCGGGGAGGGCTCCGACGAGCATTTTGCTGGGTACTCTTACTTCACGGCGGATTATTTGGGAGACGCCGATCGCAGTATGGCCGATTCCGGCCTGGTCAACGACAATGTGCGGCTGGCTCTGCAGGCGCGCGTCATCTCCGAAATGAAGGACATCGTGAAACCCCAAGGTCTGGAGATGTGTTGCGACTCGCAGAACATCGACACGGATCTAAAACGCGGCATGACACTTCCTGCAGTGCTCTCCTGGTTCCCGCGAGGAAGAATTTTTGCGGACTGGGTACTTGCTGATCAGCGAAGTAAGCCAGGCTCAGCACTGGAGGTTTTCTTTGCTGCCAACAACAACATGAAGAAGTGGCATTCGCTCCACAAGTCCTTGTATATATGGTCAAAGACATTGCTGCCCAATACCATCCTGACTGGCCTCGGTGATCGCTCCGAAATGAGGAACAGCATCGAGGGACGACCCCCATTTCTCGATCATCGCCTGGCTGAGCTTGTCAACTCATTACCGCCAAGCGTCAAGATGAGATACTCGCCGTATCAGGACCAGGGGCTTTCCGAGGGCAACCTGGGGGACTATTGGTGGAAGGGGTCTGGCTCTGCTCTACAGTCTGTGACAGAGAAATGGATCTTGCGAGAAGCTGTGCGGCCATTTATCTCGGAGGAGATGTACCGACGCAGAAAGCTTATGTTTTTTGCACCAATTCGCTGGGCCAGGAATGGCCCGCTGCATTTGATGTTCCAAAGACTCTTAACGAAAGAGTCCGTGGAAGAGTTGGGCTTTGTGCACTGGCCCTTTATTCGGGACGCGCTGGAGCGTGGTTTCGGCGAGGCAGCTGACGGAACCTGCTTCAGGGCTGTCATTTATGCTGCGAGTTGGGTGACGCTTTCTACTCGATTCAAGGGAATACGGCATCAACCGCAGATACAGACTGGTGCGTGAACAGTATTTTACCGATGGAGGAGTGGCGTGCTGGATTTTGTCTGTCACGCCAAAACCCGCTCTTCTAGGTGCTAAACGGACAATCTCCATAAGGGGATACTCATCGCCGAAGCCCGTCTCTTGCGCCGCATGGGTTCTGTTTGCGCCAACATGGTCATAGAAGGCCATAAATGGCAGTTTTCTGTGACGGGCAGTCCAAGGCTGGATTATGAAGAAGCAGATTCTGCCTGTCCTAATGGAGATGAGAGAAGCGGGACATCAGTTTATCTAGATAATGTTCCCGGTGTCTCTGCCTGTACCCGAATGAAGTGGAATTGCCGGGGCACTATTATCTCTTCTTGCGTGTCACACACCATGTTTCGTTGCTTATTAAGACCAGTTATAGAACTATTTTTATTGCTAGCCACTTTTGGCATTTTCGTAGAGGTCGCTGTCTCTAAGTATAAGAATGGACAGTCTCTTTAATAGTTCCATTATTTGTATTGAATCGATCCAATCGTTCCTTTAAGCATACGAAACGGAGGTATTTATTTATACAATAACGATGCTTTGTCCATGAACCACTCGTTGGCCCCGTCCCTGCCTCCGGTCCCTCTAAGCTCCTATCGGGACGTTCGACACCTTCGTCTGGTGCGAAAACAAGAGCTGCTTTCCCTCTCCTTCAGCCGTCGACAAAATGCGGCGCTCTATGGTGGAAAGGTATAGCTTCGGATTCATGGCATCCTGTAGCCGCGGTACGGCTGGACTTAGGAAATTAGTCTTGCCACAGCGGGCTCTTACACACATCAGCTGTGTGGTGGAAAGTCCACCCATTACGTTTCACGGGATGGATGAGGACACAACCAGAGCAATGCTAGCGGGATGGCTACAACTGCATGTTGAGGAGCGCCCTGTTGTGGTGACTAGCTTCAAGGCTACCCTCACTCTTCACATCAAGAATAAGAAACCACGACAGACTGGCTGTTTGGACTGCATACACAAAACAACAGAGCTACAATCTTGGACATTTGTAGGTGCTCCAACCGAGCTGCCGACAGGGATGCACCGCTTTCCCTTCTCCGAACTCCTAGAGAGTAGCCTACCCGTATCAACTGAAACACCACTAGTGTCGACCTCTTACCTCTTCAAAGCTGTGGCTACCATTGCGACGAATCGCGATTCTACTTCGTGCCGTTCTGTTAAATTTGAGCGAACGATTGTGGTCCAGAGATCCATTCCGGAGCTCGTCTATTTGCCGCGCTTTGTGCTATGTTTTGATACAGGCATCAAAATCAGGGCTCATCATGACCCAATCCTCTATCCCACTGGTACAAAACGTGTGAGACTAGAATTCAGCGGCCTCGTATCGCGCAATGATTTGGGCACGGCATTGGGTCAATGGAAAATAAGAATGATCATGTGGAAGTTGGACGAGAAAATCACTACCGTCTTCGCTGGCTGCGATAAACACGCTAATTTGACAGAATATCAAGGGCCTACAGTGCACACGTATAACAGGACGTTGGGTTACAAGTGTCTATCCGATGGCTGGAAGGCCGACTACAACAACACAGACGGAAGCGCAGAGCTTGCAGTGGAATACGGCGTGATCCAAAAACAACATCCGTCGCGGCGGGCTAGCTACGCCTGTGACTCGAACCCAGGTGGCCACGTCCATATCAGACACTCGCTATGTATTTCCATTACCATGTCGAGACAACCAGTCTCACAGGCTAAGGGACCTGTCGTCGTTCGAAGCGGCCCCACCTGTATGTTGACCATGACATTGCCTGTCATGTTGTCTGAACTAGGAGATTCCGCGCTAAGCTGGGAAAGCGAAGCCCTTCCCGTGTATCAGGACCAGTCTCAAAGCCCCCCAGATTATCAGCGGCCTATTGATTACGTAAATGTCGAGAGGGTAGACTGAAGACCGAGTGATGACAGTGAAGGGTGTGGATGTTGGTAGATGGAGATAGTTTATCGGCCCAGGCCATCTCAAACAATTCAATTCGGTGGAGCAGCACATCACAGCACAAATTATGTAGGAGCATTTGAGAGCACCTCTCTGGCGTTGCCATAACGGTACATACCCTATAAGTAGCCACAGCTTTGGAAATATAACCACAGACTTCCACTGTTGCATAATATGCCATCTCGCGAAGGATAAAAAGAAAAAACGACTTGTGCCAAAGAGAGAAAACTCAAGAACTGGTTTAGGCAATGCACCAGTTCCAAAGAATGTATGTTCGTGATTGCGCTTCTAAAAAAACAAATTTAACAAGGATGTCAAGTAATCTCCATCATTTATAGAGGCTTGGTACAATGGAATCGGCGCATAGCATCTTACACATGATCATCTCTCCAACTGGTTAGTCAGTGGAGGCCGGTGCATGCTAAGAAGGCTCGACACCTTTTGTGCGGCGAAGTGCGCCGGGGGCGGTCGCGGGAGGCAGCCGTCCTGGTATCAAGCATGCGCGGGCAGGGCTTAATGCGGGTTGCACCGGGCCGAAACAGCGGGCGACGCGCAAACGGGAATTGAAATGACGCAGCCCAATAACACCACGTCTGTCGTCAAGCAAAGGCAGCTCTCTTCCCTTGAGAAAACAGTGGCTTTCTGGTGCATATCCTCTGATCCTCCTGGTCCGGCAGACAGGGACACCACCTCGGTAACCATAATAGCGTAGGATGCTCCTTTTCCCACCTCTCATGGCATTCTCGATGATGAGCATGCCTTTGACAGGAGTTCCACTTCATATCCTGTCCCATTTCAAATTGTTGTTCGCAAATATAACACGTATAAACCCATCTCTGCAACGGCGAAATGAGTTGGGATGGCGAATGAATCCGCTGCCACCATCTCGCTGGGTTATTCTTTATCCAGCCAGACATACAAGTACGGTGATAGTGATGCCATTCATGTGGGTTCCATTGCCGTTGTACATCCTGACCGTCTCGAAACGCTTTGTTGCAGCCATGGCATGTAGTCACATTCAGCCATTCCAAAAAGCCCACGGTTGCTACAGTGTTGAATAAGTCGAGTGTATTGTAGCATTCTTTTTGTGTTTTAGTTATGATGTCTATGATGCTACGATGTAGTTCAGTATTGTTCTCCTTCAAGTTCTGAATAAAACGAACTCGAAACGTTTCCGGGCCGTCGATAAGAGCCAGAGCGAGATTAATCGGCCGTCCTGGTGTGATGAAGAATTTGTCACACCACCCCGCAATGGTATCATATGAGTAATCAAATGCCGCGAAGATTCTAAATGAGCCGTGAATCCGTAGTCTCCAGTGTAAGGAAGGAGTGCTGTGGCTATCTCCCGGTGGTTCACCATCGTCCACCGCTTTAAGGTGTCTACTGAGCTCTCGGTACCAGTCACTGTTACTACGTTGTGGCGCTGATATCGCCTTGACTTGACTCATCATGAAACTTGGCGGCCGTCAAGGTTGCGTTTGGGGGCTGGTACGAATATCACTGTTCTTGTATAGAAAGGAGAGAAACGGCCACTTTTGGAGCCGAATCGAATGCCGATGTAAGAAGAGGGTAAAAAGAACGTAATCATGAGATAATTGCGTGAGCGAAAGCTGGGCGGGCTGCTTCCGTCCGGTCGCATACAAACTTCCACAAAAACAACCAAGGAGACAATAACTCGTGCGTCTTGTCCCAATCTGGTAAAAAGGGGTTGTTGCAATAACTATGAACATCCGTGCTTCCAATACATCTGAATTACGTGTGGCAACAATCGGGGTGACGGGGATAACGTGAAAACGGCCACATTACTCCCGAATAATTTGTAGGAATTCAAAGAGTAATAATAATGCAGCCTAAGGCCTCGCTTTCTGCAATCCATGTTTTATTAACTTTCTTCGTTCAACATGGAGTGGATGAAGCTATTTGTCTAATTCTCCCCTGGCATGACAACAGATATGGATGCAGTGACTTCAAAAAAATGAAACCTGATTTCGTTATTTCGGCTCTGAAAACCCGGGAATACCATCCCGCCTCCTCTTTCTGCGGAGAGCGATGCTGCTATTTCCTGATCAGACCCATAGTGACACCGCGTTGTCGTAAATGCTCTTGGCACTCCTGATAATCCCATTCGCTCGAGTGATCATCATGCTGAGGAATCGGCAGTTCGTTCTCCAAATGCCAAGATAACAAGTCCGATACGGCAAACAGACTTTTCTCCTTGTCTTTTTGGCCGTCATACTTCAGGATGAGGTTAGCTATGTGCCAGTGACTATTCGTCGTTGCCTGTATAAGTGCATCTTTTCGCTCCTGTGCACTCGAACGCGGCAGTAGCTCCTTGACAAACTTTATGACCGAGAGGCCACCCGCTGCAGCATTAGCTAGCACTCGTGAGTTTTCCAATTCCGCCGACTCAAGTCGAAGGTTGTTTGAGAGCAGGATTTCGACGATAGGCTTATTTCCGAGCTGGAGGGCTTGACCCAGCTCTGGTCCTCGGACGGGAAGCCCATATTCAACAAGGCGTTCGACAATGCTGACATTTTGCGCTTTAATTGCGTCAAACAATGGCGAACGGGTTCGCAAGAGAGGCTTGATATCAATCTGACGAGAAAGGAGGGCTGCGACGGTGCGAGCGCAGTTTGACGTCACCGCCCAGTGAAGGGCCGAGCGTCCTTTGTGATCCGTTACAGCGGTGTTTAATTTTGTATCGCCGACCAAAATTTCAACCACTTCGTGTCGGCCAAGCTTGCAGGCAAGCAGTATTGGATGTTCACGTTCATAACCATCGGTGTTACAGTTATTCACGTCGACGCCTTTCTCCACGAGCTGCTTGACAATGATCACATAGTCGCACAGAATGGCGTATGAAAGTGGTCGCCACTGTGAGGCTCCGTCTTTTTCGTTTAGATGATGTCCTTGTTTGATCAAATGCCCAGCTCGCTCAATGTCTCCGTCATAGAGGGCGCGCAATAACTCTGTTGGGCCTTCGTTATTGTTGCTCGTGAAGGGAGCCTTGATGGTCTCAGCGTAAGAAGTAGACGTCTCAGGAACGACAGGAGTGGCGGTAGTGGTCACAGGCACCTCAGTATCCTCACTGCCAACCGAGCATTCTCTGCAAACTATGATTGTATCAGAAGCAGCATGTGTTTCCTCGCCGAAATCCTTGTGTATGTTTGAGGTACCAGTGCATAGATTTGGGGCCGGTGATTTGATTGGCGGCTCCTCACTTCCGGTCGTATTCTTTCTTTCGCATTCGTCCCTTTTGCTCTTTTTACGAGCTGCACTTTTGGGTCTAGATCCTTCTGCACCGGAACTAAGCTGTGAATCTTCGCCCGAGGACTCGTCAGAGGGAATCCTGCGTTTTTTTCTCCTCGAGGACGGCTTTGGCTCGGCTCTTTTTCGCGGCGCTACGCCGTTGAGCTGAATACCAGTTTTCTCGTTTATACCTTTGGTTTCATTGTTACCGGTATCGGCAGTTGTGTTGGGGGCTCTTCTGGGACCTCCTGTCTCATTCTCTGAACCGGGCATCAAATGGCTCGCTGCTCTGGGCTGTTTGTGGCTTGCAGTCGCTGCCACATTGCTGATCTTCGGGTTATCATGTGGGTTACTGTAGTTACCCGAACGGTTGGCATCATTCTTTTCTTGACTGCCCGCAAACTCGCGTTGAACCGTTGCCTCGCGTTGATCAGCCTCCGCGTCGGGTTGGTCTGAATCACGTTCCATCACTATACCGAGCCATACGCTGGCCCAATTAGTACCAGTGGCAGTGATCTTAGTCTGACGTATTTCATCAGTCGAATCCATTGTAATGAATGGGGTTCTTGATCTTTTTGGATGTGCGCAAAGAAACAAGTCGCGGGGGTGCAATGCAAATTCAAGCTGGCAAACGTGTCGCTCTTATACGTTTCGCCCTGTCTGCTGGTAGTCCGGGAGAGCAAGACTGCAAAGACACCAACCCCCCCACTAAACTACTAAACTATCACCCTATGACTCTTTGACTGTGACCGTAGCAGAGAGCCAGGCAATGGTGTTTCTGTATGCTGACGCAATACCAGCCAGGTTCGTACATAGGCCGGCGAGAAGGCGTGGGAGGGCGGGCAACCACATCACGGAAAGGGTACCCTTGTCTCGTTTCTCCCTACAAAAATTATGCCTCACACCTTCAAGGGAGCCTAACCAAGCCACATATCGCGAGCAATGAGCCTTGATATGCAATGGACTTGCATTGAAGAGGATGTTGTGCTGCGGACCGCTTACCTGTGATGGTATGCTGATTTATATGCCTCAAATGTGCCATGGTGAGAATTAATCTAGGCTACGATAAGCTTACGTACGTATGCTAACAAGCATGTCTTGTTTACCACCGAGTCGGTCCTACTATGGCACGAGCTCATACTCTATTATGTTGTTATTCGTCGTTGCTAACTAAATTTAGACTGTGGTAGCCAGTTATTAACTCATTCGTAGGGCTTCTTGTCCGGGTAAAACGGCCAGCTAATGCATATCATGGTGTTAGGACCCATTATCGTTTCATTACCACAGGATTTTGCACGTCCCAGTCAGAGACAGTCCATCGTGCCGTACATATCCCCGAGCTCCACTCTCTCTAATATTTTGGCGAACCATGAGACTTGAGATACGTAGTTCCAAGTGATACCCTGCGGGACGCCATGACTTTCATAAAATCGGCACATTAGATTTTGGTTACAGGCAATCATATCAACAGTGTACCCGTAGGCTAGGGTCAAGTATTCGACGAAGTCATAGTACCACCTCTGATCATCCGTCTTGGACTGGCGGCGCTGCCAGGCGCTATAGATATTGCAGTCGCTGTTACTGCGTTGTGGTGCTGAAATTGCCTTGACTTGACTCATCACGAAACTTGGAGGCCGTCAAGGTTGCGCTTTGAGGATTGGTACAGATAGCACTTCTCTTGTATAGAAGGGAAAGAAACAGTCACTTTCGGAGCCGAATCGAATGCCCACGGGGAGAATAGGGCGAAAAGCCGCAATCATCAGACTGTCCAGTGAACGAAAGCTGGGCGAGTTGCTTCTGTCCGATCATATCCAAACTTTCTCAAAAGTAGTCAACAAGACAACCAGTCGTGTATTTTGTCCCAAACTCTTCAAAACGGGTTGCAGCAACAATGGACACGCTTGCTGCGAATGCATCGTACATCGAGCAGAATTCACGGCGGTAGGGGTGCAAAAGACTAGTAACATCATTTCTGAATAACTTGTATGAATTCCAAGACTGATAACAATGCTGACTAAAAGTTCAAGCTCCATCATTTATACTCTCCGTTTGATGCAGGGTGAATGAACCTGCTGGCCTCATTCTTCCATCGCACGGCAACCGATTTGGATCCAGTGACTTCCAAGAAAAGATAATCGATTTGGTTGTGTTGCCGCTGAAACCCTAGTAATACAGCCCCGGGATTCCTTCCTCTAGAATGCACTGCTCTATCCCTCTCTGGTCAGGCACTTCAACATGTCGCGCTCCCATATAAGTTGTTGGTACTCCCGATAATCAATATCGCTTGAGAAATCAACATGCTGAGGAATTGGGCGGTTGCTCTTCAAGTACGAACCCAACGACTCCGAGACGGGAAAAAGGCTGTCCTTTTCGTCTTGTTTGGCGTCATACTTCAGGATGAGATTAGCTATATGCCAGTGACTGTTCGTCCTTGCCTTTATCAGTGCATCTTTTCGCCCATCCGCACTTGATGACGGGAGTAGCTGCTCTACATATTCTATCACCGCGAGGCCTCCTGCTGCGGCATTGGCTAGCGCTTGCGAGTTGTCCCATTCCGCAGACGCAAGTTCGATCTTCCCTGAACGCAGCAGGATTTCAACAATTGGCCTATTTCCGAGCCGCAGAGCCATACCCAGCTCCGGTGGTCCGACCGGGAGCCCGGCTTGAACAAGGCGTTGAACAATGCTGACATGTTGCGCTTGAATTGCGTCAACCAACGGGGACTGGATGAACTTCAGCGTAAGCTCCCATTCCACCGAGTGAGAAAGGAGGGCTGCAACGGTTTGATCGCAGCCCGACGCCACCGCCAAGTGAAGGGCCGAGCGCTCTGCGTGTCTCTTAAAGTGGTGTGACACCTTCCACTCTTGAGCAGAATTCCGACCACTTCGCATCGTCCCAGCTCGCAGGCACGAAGAAACGGATGTCCACGTGCTTTCCGACCGGCACTTGAGCTATTAAGGTCGACTTGTTCATCCACAAGCTGCTTGACGATGTTCACGTCGTTGTGTACAATCGCGTACATAAGGGGTGTCCATTTCGAGTCTCCGTCTTTTTGGTTTTTTTGACGTCCTTGTTTGATTAAGATTTCAGCTCGCCTCAAGTCTCGATTGTACAGGGCGCGCAATAACTCTGTTGACCCTTCGTTGTTAATCCTCGTAACCGGGACCCTGGTAGTCTCAGAGAAAGGAGTAGACGTCTCGAGAACAATGGGAGTGGCAGTAGTGGTAGCAAGCACCCCGGTTTGTTTCTCACCGCCGGCCGGGTTTTCTATGCTAACCATAACCATGTCCGGAACAGAATCTTCCTCTTCGTCAGGTACTTTGTGTATGTCTGCGGTGTCAGTGCAGGGCTTTAAGGCTGGCGCTTCGATCGGCGGCTCGTCGTTTCTAAAGTCCTTATTCTTTGGTCGGTATGTTTCCTTCTTCTTCTTTCTTGGAGCGACAGTGCCGATTTCTGCTGCACTGCAATTGTACTGTGAACTTGTTCCAAAGGACTCGTCAGAGGATACGTCGGGGTAATTCTTGCGCTTGTTTCTTCTCAGGGACGACATTTCTTTGTCCCATTCTCGCCGCACTAGGCCCCCGTCGAGCTGTAAGTCATTCCCGTTTAGGTGATTGGCTTGTGCCAAGTTGGCATGAGCATTTTTGTCGGTGGTTACTCCGTGGTCTTCCCCCCCACACATTATGCCGAGCATTTCTATCAAAGCCCGCGCTGCTCCGAGTTGTTTATCGTTTGAAGTCGCTTCCGCGTTGCTAGCCGTCTGACTATTGTGAAGGTTACCGCAGCTCCCCGTTTGGTTGGCGTCATTGGGTTGTTGACTGCCTGGAAACTCGCGTTGTGCCATTTTCACACGTTGCTCCTTGTCCCTGTCGTTATCGTCTGAATTTGGGCCCAGGACGGCTCGCTTCCAAGCCGTGTTCGCAATCTTAGACATTTCATCAGTGGAGGCCATTGTGGTGAGTGATTTTCTTGCTGCTTTTGGACTGGGACTGAAGGATTGAGTAGCGGGGACGCAATGCAAGTGCAAGTTGGCAAACATCACGCTTTTATACATAGCAACCCGTGTGCCACTAGTCCATGAAAGTGAAAGTGAGGCGGTAAAGGCCCAGAATACATTTTTCCTATATGACTGTTCGCTATGACCGTCTCGGATAGCCAGGCAGAGGCGTTTTTGCACGTTGACGCAACACCAGACGGCGCCGTACGGAGGCCGCCGTGGGAGGGAGGGCAACCACGCCGCGGAAAGAGTATCATTGTCTCATTTCTGTCTGTAAGAGTATGCCTCACCTCTCCCAATGGAGCCTAAAGAAGCCACAAATTGCGAGTAATCGACCTTCCAATGCAAGTTCATTGCATGAGATTCAACACACATCACGAACAGGGGACCCGCAGCACAGCACCATCACTCCAATGCTGTGCCATGGTGAGAACCACTCTAGCCTAGTCCTTAACAAAATAGAGCTTACCTGCATATGTAAACCAACGTAGTTTATGTACCACTGAGTAGGTCCCATGTGGCACGAGCCCATACATTCTCTATTGTGTTGTTATTGATCGCTCCCGACTAAGCTGTGAAGCTGTGGTAGTCGGCTGCCAGCCCATTCTTTCCGATTTCGCCCAAGTAAGGCTACCAGCCAAAAGTCCCAAGGCAACAGTCCCCACTACCTTCTCATTACCGCTGAGTTTTGTTCGGCTCCCAGTCAGCGGTGGTCCTTTCATCAGCTGACGTATTTATCCCCGGGCTCCGCTCCCTCCAGTATTTCTGCGAACCATGGGACATACGATACGTAGTTCCAAGCAAAGCCTTGCGGGACACCATGATCTTCATAAAACTGGCTCATTCTCTTTGGATTGAGGGCAATCATATCAAGAGTGTACCCGTTGGCGATGGTCAAGTTTTCCATCATATCATAGTACGATCTCTGGTCATCCGTTTTGGACTGGCGGCGCTGCCAAGCGGTATAAATTGCAATGGAAGACTCTCTGGACATGTCAAACACGAAGGGTGGGGATGTCGGAAACACAAGCTCCGGTGTGGCTGGACGGCAATGCAAAGAGCAGTGGTCAGGCTCACAAAGTACAATGGTCAATGAGAGTTGTCCTCCTTCCCATTGATGTTTGATCTTTCGCTTGTGATGTTGGACTTTGTCTACATTTTGCTTTTCGTTGATTTTTCGTTGACGAAAACTTAAATCGTCAAACTCTTCCCGCCTGTGCATCGAATGTGAGCTGTCGTCAGACATTGTATTGCCCGGCGCTCGTTGCTGATAAGGCCCCGGAAAAAGATTTGATATCCTTCCAGATTCGTGAGATGGATTGTATTTCGTACGTATTGAATGTCGGTGCAGCCCAGTCCCACATAGCGTTCGTAGACTATTATTAGGGTTATGCATGTATTAAGAAAACAGCTCTCAAAAAGACAGTTTCATTCGTAGAAGTAGCCATTTGCAGCTGAACTGCAGCCCGCAGTCGCGCATTGGATCACCTATTGCCGCCATAACAGGAGAAAGATGATTCAACCGGCCACTAGGTACTGATACTGCAACGGCACTAGGTCTGGTTTTTATTCCGCATACTGGGATCGCCGCCTCTGACCAGTCAGTTGCTAGTAATATTTATGATTTTGCAGGCAGTCGCTCAGCTCTTCCTAAATTGCTTAGATGGTCCTGTCGTTCTCGATACGCTCCCAAAGAGTCATGGTAGCAGCGTATCAGTCGTCTGCTAGATAGTTGATGCTGCAGTTGCGATCCGGAACGCCTTTGCTCACGTAGAGGAAACTTATGACCAATTCAATAATTTGCGTTGACGGAGCAAAGTAGCTCTACTTCTCTATCTCTCTATCTCTATGGTAAAAAAACAGTTCCCATTGCGCAACAATGCATCATTCTCCCTCACTGGAGCATATATACCTAGCAACTGGCATGTTTCGTCCAACCTGTTTCTGTAATTCTGATCTTGGTCGGAAATGAGTCCTCAGAAAAAGGGGCTGAGCAATAAAAGCAGGACCGCATGGGTTCTGGCATCAGATTTACATTCTCCGGAATGATGCTTGTGATCCCGAAAGGCACTCCATCCTTCGCCCTTTTTTGCCACACAGAATTTATGGCCTCTCGGAGAGTCAATTTGGCCCCACTGTAGTCCATCAACATTTCCAAGAACTCTTGCGGTAACGCTTCAGCTATTACGGGACCTTTAAGTCTCATCATTCCGTTAAACAAGGATAACATAGTGATTTCGTTCAGACCCTTTCTTTCGACCAAGGCACAGCATTCTTGTATAGGTAGTATTTTCAACGCCTGGGATCTTTTTGTTGCCTCCAGATGCATGATAAAGGGACCTAGGATCTGATTTTCCCATGCCAAATTCTGTATATTTTGAGTCGTACGCAACCGCTGTTCTTCCAAGGACATCACAAAATGAAAAACATCTCTGTTGCATGCTTGGTCTTCGTCTGTATATAATCGGAGTTTATCAGCAACAGAGTACCACTGTACTACCGCCGCGATGATGCATGCGCTGTCCAAGTTAAAGCCAAACCGATTTGCATGCATTGTGAATTCCGCATCGTATGCAACCTGGAAGTCATCGTCGTCGTCTTGTAAACTCTTCATTTTTTTTGGCATTGTTTGATCCCGGTTCCTTACACCACCAGAGTCTAAATGTTGCGAGAAGGAAGCCGTGGTTACGAATGGTGAACTAAGCCACTACTTATACTTAGTTGCCATGATCTGGTACACTTTTTACTACGTGCATTCACATTAAGCGCCTGTACTGAGATTGGGAATGTGGTGTGTGTTTAGCGCCGCTATAGTGGATAAATAGTCTGAGCTAGCTATAATCATTCCATTTGCTCGTGAAACCCTAGAGTATCTGTACGCCAGCATAGGAACCTTGTAATCCAATGACAAGGTCCGAGCCATTTTTGGCACGTTGATGGCAGAGGATGGAGTGAGTCGATGCGTTTGAGGTCAACTCAGCATTTGCCATTTGAGTTACTCAAATTCCGTGTCATGATCCCGTTGACCGCCTAGCCATCCTGCTTGCTCATCTGTTCTGTGCCTGTGGCTGCCGCAATGCCACCTGGCGGAGATTCTCGTGCCTCATGGGGGCCATCTCTTGTTATCACTGGGCTGCTTTGAAGATGCTGGCACCCTGCGTTGCGTTGCTGCAGTGCTTGTCGCCGCAAGCTTCTGCGATGACATGGTTCAATGCTCCGCACGGCAAGTTGCTGCAGTCGCGCCCGACACTGCTCGTCCGCTACCAGCTCAGTCATCACATCTGCCTTCATTTGTGCCAAGAAGAGACGTACGGTCAGAAGACAGGCATGCCTACTGCCGCGCTCCCCTGTGCTGTCAACCACGCTTGAGGGTTGACCTACTATGTTGGGCGGTGTACGAGGCGGGGCCGTCGGTGTCGCATCCTCCCCGGATTTGGTGGAGGGAGTCGACGCGGGCATTTACGACGTTTCGACTAATACAGGTATTATTACCTATAATAGCGAGCTTTGTATTATCAATGTAGATGTTTCTTGTTGACAACCAACGCTTCTGTCGACGGACTGTAATGTAGATTTTGTTTTACAGGCCATCCCGGGCCGGGCTTTCAGATCACATAACGACCTTGACACGCTTTGCCAGTGCTGTTACCGCCAGATCTGGCACTTTGAAGTAAAACGAAACTACGCTCTTTACCAGCGCACGCATCTTCACGCAAGGAAATCAACATAAAACTATCTTTCTTAGATCATTCTCCAGGTTTGCTTGTTTTAGACACTCCATGGCAAAGAGGTTACTGTACCTACCTACTGGTACGTCTATACGGCTAAGCGGTTCGGGTCCAAGAATAGTTCCAGCCGTCTTTGGAGGAGTATCAGCAGTACAGCAGCAGTCTGTCAGAAGTACAAATTCGAAATAGCCCCTAATATTCATATTGATACTACGTAGACACCACCCGGCTTTCTCAAAAAAGCACATAGCACAGAAACATGGACTTTGCTTCACGTCGGCAAAAGAAACGAGAGATTCAGGCTTCTATATGGGAGAGTCTTCTCGGCGAGAAAATTAAGTCCGTCAAAAGAAAGCTCGGGATCGATGGAAACATGGTTCTTATTGGCCATGGCTTAGAAAGGCTTGAGGGAATGGTTAATGTGGAAGGGGATGTCGGTGTCAATAAACTGGGCACTGTCACTTCTGAACCCGTTTACCTTTTGCTACTTTCGCTCTCCAAGAACCAACGCGTTGTCCCGAAGTCAACTTCGATCATTCTTGGTGGGACGGTTATTCATATCAATCTAATGGCTGATATTAATACGGAAGAGGGGACCGAAGGGACCGAGGGAACCGTTTCGGTCGATGATCTTAAAAATTATCTTCTGTTCGACAGGACAGACTCTTGGCCCGAGTATTTTATCAGTACTTTTATTGCCTATTTACGCAATGACGAGTGGAAATATGACAGCATAGATGTATCTGAATACTCTTCAACCTGGAACAATACAAAGCGCTGGTACTACTCGGCCAACCTCCCAAAGCGTGACCGTAGTCCCAGAGCTTGTTACGACCTATGGCAAGTCGAAGACCAGTAGCTCTTTTTCAGTGGATGCTTTGTGCATTGGATACTGGTCATGTCTAGTTCGTATGGGATGCTTGTGGCTACCTTGATCAAACTACCTCTCCCAGAGCGCGAGCATCCGATGCCAATAATGAACTGAGTGCATCGTCGGCTCCAAGCATTGATATGTGCCCAGCCGGAGACACCATAGGTAGAGGAACAGTCAAAACAATAAAAGAAAGAATTCATCTAGTTTTACTTTATTTATATCTGCTGGGAACCAACGCTTCTGTTCACGGACTGTAAAGGTAGATTTTTTGTACATGCCATCCGGATCTCAGGTCCTCAGGTGACATGACTATCTTGCCATGCTTTGTCATTGCCTTCACCGCCGTTTCTAGCAGCCGGATCTCGCACTTTGTATTGAAGTCAAACTAAGCTACCTACCAGCGTACATATTGCCACAGAGTGAAATTAAAAGAAACTATCTCTCTTACAGTGGATCCTTTCTCCAGGCTTGCTTGTATTGGACACTCATTGGAACGAGGTCACGTCTATAGGCCAAAAGCGGTTATTCTACAAGAACAGTTACGTCGCCGTCTCCAGAGGATTATCAGCGGTGGATAAGGTCACTGTCAGAGATAGAAATCCGTGATTGCACCTGATATTGATATTGAGCTTTCTCGAGATCAGACAGAAACATGAGTACTGCCCACGCGGATGTCTGTGAAAGTATTCTCGGCGAGAACAATAACTCCGTCAACGAGGAGCTCGGGCACGGTGGAGATATGGTTTTCATTGGCCATGGCTTAATGAGGCTTCAGGAATTGGCCAGTAAGACAAGGGGTTTCGGTATCGATGAACCGGCCACTGTCGCGCCAGTTGACCTTTTGCTGCTTTCGCTCTCCCAGGAACAATACGTTGTCCCAAAGTTAATGTCGATGGAATTTGACAAGACGCGTATTGATGTTAAGATCAATCTACAAGCTGATATTGATACAGTGAAGAGGACTGTTCGAGTAGATAAAGATCATCTGAACAGCTATCTTCTGCTCCCCAACCCAGAAGAATTCACTTGGCCCCCGCGGGGAAACAATACATCTATCCGTACTTGTATTGCCTATTTACACGACAACAAATGGAAATACGACGAAGTTAAGGTGACCGAACGCTACGGGGCAAGTGGTAATGGTATTGGATGGTCCTACCGGGTAGACATCCCACAGCCTGAAGAGAGTCCTACTGTTATTTTCACCCTGTCGCAAGACTGACACCAGCGGCTCCTTTGCAGGGGAAGCTCCGTGCATTGGATACTGGTCATGTCTACTTTGCGACGGATGTATGTGGCTGCCTTGATCAAACCACGTCTCCCCAAGTGCGAGCATCCGAAGCCAGGAATAGACTGTGCGCATCCCAGTGATCGGAATGGTCTGGT
>FWCC01000595.1:3866-24232 GCA_900169235.1 Zarea fungicola
GTGCCTCGTAACTGCTCGTGATATACAAACAAATACTGATGTCGTTGTTGTTACTTTACAGTGTTCGTTAACTCCTCACTTTTTCTCGTCGTCATTGTTCTTCCTTTTGTCCTCTCCCTCCCCTTCTTATGTTCAAACAAATAAAAGTTTGTTCCTGCACTGCCTCGTCTATTTGTGTAATGGCTGACATTTTTAGTAGATTTACAAAAAAAGAAAAAAAAAGCCTCCCCGACGAAAAGGAAAAGAGTTTTTCCATGACAGCGCAAGAGAGTGCCTTCATAGAATTGAACGCTGATCTGGAACAAGTCCGCCTGAATTCGACCTTTGATCCCACAGGCTGAACCTTTTCCTTGCAAAGGGAGACACTCTCAGATATAGAAAGGGGCCGTATCCCTGGACTCAGTATACTGCGGAAGCCTGGGAGACTGTCGTGGGCGACTATGACGTCGGTGGCCCTTCTGATCTCGAGCTGGTTTAGGGAAATTCAATTGAGAACGAAGTCATCTCGACCAAGATCGCGCGGAGGTAGGGCGAAGCCCGCCAGTAATGGTGAGGCGAACCAACGGTACGTGTTGCTTGAATGTCTCAAGTTCATGCAAGCCCTTTAGCGCATCGCAGAACGAGCCAAGCAACGCAGAACCAACCAAGCAACGCAGAACCGGCCAAGCAACGCAGAGTCTTTGTCCAGAAAGTCAGTGAGAAAAGAGGAAACCTATATTTACTGGTTGAGAGGGATTCAAACGGTCTTTGTGGTCTGCTTTAATTACCGAGCAAGCATCAACACAACTGCAGCTGGCGCGTCTTCTGAGACTTTGATGAAGGAGGCATCTAAGAGCCTCAATTTGATTGACGAGCCATCTGACCCCTTGTTGGTGATTATCAACTTCTTCGAGTTGAGTCTGATCATGTACTTTCGCACGAGTAGCAAAGATTTCCTCGTGGGAATGGAGAGGGAATGCACGAAAATGAGCAACGTACGAGGACTTAGCCTCGGCAAACTGACCACCAATATCGACAAAATGCTCAATACAATCTTTATGAGCAGTGACAAGATCTCTTGTATTGAGGCAAACAGGATTGCCAAGACGCTGCAGGTATGCTTATCTACACTCACATCCAAACATGACGTTAATGAGACTTGCTAGAAAAATGCCAAAATTGAGACAATTAGTTGAGCAGATTAAGGAAATCAAGGAAATCAAGGANNNNGGAACAGCAGTAGCAAACAAAGCAAACATCAACAAGAAGATCCCTCTTTCCTCCATGGCTGCCGTGATGACCTCGTATCCAGGGCAGAAGTCAGGAATCGCTGGATACGCTGCTTGACCTGAGTCAGCAGTCACAACAGAAATTAAGAAATTTCCTTGATTAATTTTGTATACTTGTCTACTTCTTTAAAGATATTATTCTTTACCAAGGAACCCTCTTATCATTCTTTATTTTCTTATTATTCCCAACATTTTCAATGCCAAACTTGCCCTGATTTTAGGCTCTAATTTTGGCATTTTGACATCTCGGCAGAGGAGGGGGCCGTCTAGCGCCATCTACAGTAGCGCCACTCGACAGCTCCCACACAGCCCAACATCATCTCCGCCATCATCTGAATAAACCCATCCCAGCAGTCATGGAATCGCTAACAAACGAGGAGCTCATCGCTCGGTATGCATATGAACATCCAGAACCCCCCGGCTTCCGGCTTCAAGTCAGCCGGGTGCCAAAACTCGTGCCAGAACCCCTGCCAGAACTCCCGTCGAATACACTCAAGGGGATGCCTGACCGTGGGCATGGGTATGGCGACCTGAACCGACTGCCAGATGAGGTGCTACATATAGTGATACAGAACCTTGATATTCAATCAGCAGCCCGATTCTCCTGCGCTTCTGTTCGGTGCGCACAGCTTCTTCTCTCGAATATTTCCTTTACCGACCTCGTGCGCCTGGTTCCCGAAGCCCTCGCTGGGCTGCGCGAGGTGGGCATCCTCGGCCTGCACAGCATTGGTTCGCTCCACGCCGCCCTGCTCTCCGACGCGTGTGCCGGGTGCGGCCGGTTCGGTGCGTTCCTATTTCTCATTGAATGTGAGCGATGCTGCTGGCTGTGTGCCGACTACAACTGCAGGCTCTGGCCCATGCTGCGGGAGACTGCGTGCGACAGCTACGGCCTCTGGACGGAGGAAATCATGGCGCTGCCCGCCCTACGCATGGGCACCACTACCACCAACACCATCATCACCACCATCACTAGTCCTGAACCGGGGGAGGAGGATCATGCCGCCCCTGTCCGCGAGGAGCGGCGTTGGGTGGTCGGCGCGCGGGCAGCCGCGGCACTGGCGCTCCGTGTGCACGGCTCCGAGGACGCCGTCCGAGACCATCTGGGTTATGCCTCCTCCGTGAGACTCGGAGGCGAGCACGTGCGCGGGCGCCTGAAGAAGCGGCGGTTGCCCGGCCCGATAGATTGGGAGAGGCGCCGCAACGTCCTCCGCGCGGGCATTGCTCTAACCCAGCAGTACTCGCACGAGTCGGCAGCGCAGAGGCAGCAGGAATCACCCGAGTGTGTCGCGGACAGGGAGTGCCGGGGCTGGGCGTACGTTGGATTTCCTTGCCTCCGGGGCGGCACCCGCGATGGCAGGGAGATGGATCGTGGATTCTGGTGCGCGGGGTGCTCGCTCATGGCGGTTCTCTCGCAGCGCGACAGCAACTGGCCGTCTACACCGGAGTGGCAGCACAAGGCGACGCTCCGGAATGAAATGTCCAAGGAGAGCTTTCTGGAGCACGTCAGGTCGTGTAGTCATTTGGCTAGGTCATTGCAAGTGTTTGGGGAGGAGGGTATCCAACGTTGGAGAGTGCGCAGGTAAGTGTGGTGATTCCAGTCTTGACGCCGACGCGGATGGCGCTTTAATGTGCTGATGGAGCCTTTTAAATGCATCTATCTATGGCATCTCACGGCTTGATTTGAACGATGCATTGTATTTACATTTGCACAGTGACAATTATGCCATGCATTGTCGGATCTACCTGGTCATCGTCCAGTGTACGACATTCGAGCTGAATGGGCAGCCGAGCTTACTAAAGTTTTATTTATTTTCATTTCATACTATTTTTCCCTCAACTTTTTTCTTCCTTTTCTTTTTCTTTTTTTTTGTCGGTTGTTGCGAGTGCATTGCAATGTCTATGCCTCCACAGCACAGTGGAGGCAGGACAACGTGATAATGAATTGATCAGCCTCGAGAATCAATGAGAATCAGGTTGTCAATATCCAATTAAATACCCCCAAAAATGATCACACCCATCAATGGTGGCATATTTCACGCATTACGCAAATAACAATCACGGACCCGAGGAGTCCGAAAAAGAGGCTTTGGCACGGGCAGCCATTAGCCAGTTTAGGGGCTAGCTTAGCGGAAGTCTGTGCAGATTAGTGGACATTTGGAGGCGCAGGTGCTGTCGGCCCCCTGTGACTTGCTGCAGCTCCCTGGACTTTGCTGGAAATTGCCTTGTTGCGACTGGCTGCCTGTAGCCCTACTCAAAACAGGGAGCGGCAAGCCACACTAGACAAGCCACAGTGGAATTGAAGCCATCTCAGAATCGACAAACGCACCAGATGCTGCATCAGGAGCTGTCCTCGCACTGCTTCCTCGACTGGGATTCAGAAAACGAGTATTGTTCAAATGCGAAAACTGTTCAAACAGACTGTTCAACATGCTTCGGCACATACTGCAGAACTTCACGCCTGCTGCGGGCTGCCTCTTCAACCCTGCCCAGCATCTTGGCAACCCCTTGCGGTAGCGTAAACGATATACGAATCGCCATGCCAAGGGAAATCTCAACATGAACCAATAGCACGAGCAGTGAATGCAGGACCAAAATGAGTCACGGCGGCGTGCACATCCACGTTGCCCTCCCGATACATCTCAATGCAGCAATCGCAATGCGAATCCACCTCGCCGCCGTTGTTGGGCCACAGTCTCCATTGTTCCCGGCGCTAGCAGTCCGCCATCACGGATACTGTAACCAGGATGACGCACTAGAGATCTTGGCCGACAATTCTTTCACCAAAACCTTGTTCGTGTTCGCTTCGGGGGTGCTTTCACGGCCGCGGGTCCTAGGGCCCCGAAGCAACGCAGAGCGGAGCGCCGCCCATGCGGCTAGCCAAAGCCAAAGCCACACCGCAAACCCTATCATGTACCAGCTTGGCAGCATCGTTCACCCTTTCATTAAAGGATGTCGTTTTCTATTCACGATTTCCTCAAATTCAAATATTTGCAGCTCATGTCACCTTGATCACTTTCCATCGTCTGCGTGACGGCTTCTACGTCTCTCCCCACACAATACCATGGCAGAACCCAAACAGCCTTCACTTTCACAGGCGTCGACCCCCACCGAGTCGCCGTCCTTGTCCAACATGGCTGCACCACCGCCAGCTAATTTACAAGACGAAAAGTCACAAGATGGTTCCTTCAAGTATTACATGGTACGGTGTATTGTGCCTCGCCTACATATGCAATTCGGCTAACGTTACAAACAGCGCGTCTTCAAATACAACGACACCAAAGGATGGATCGTCAATGTCGTTGCCTTTATCTGCATGATTGCCTCTGGAACGGCCCTTCCGTTGATGGATGTCGTGTTTGGCGCCTATGTCAACGTCTTTAATGATTTTGTCGCTGGCACCCTCTCGCCTGCCGGCTATCGCAAGCAGGTCTCCCACTATGCGCTCTACTTTATCTACCTCTTTATTGGAAAGTTTATCCTCACCTACATCTGGACGGTGTCCGTCTCCATTACCAGCATTCGCGTCGTCAAAAAGATGCGCGTCGACTTTGTCCGCCAGACCCTGCGCCAAGAAATCCCCTTTTTCGATGCGCCCAGCAGCTCCATCTCCAGTCAAATCACCACCAACGGCAACCTCATTACCAACGGCATTGCCGAAAAGCTCGGCATCACCATCCAGGCAATGTCCACCTTTGTCTCGGCCTTTGTCGTCGCCTTTGTCGTTCAGTGGAAGCTGACCTTTATCGTCATTTCCATTGTCCCCGTCAACATTCTTGTCACTGTCATTTGCGTCATGTTTGACATGGTGTATGAGCACAAAATGTTTGAGATTTACAACACGTCTGGCAGCATTGCCCAAGAGGCCTTTGCCACCATCCGAACCGCCCATGCGTTTTGGGCCTTTCCCAAGCTGTCCCGTCGATTTACCAATGTGCTCGAGGATGCCCGCCAGGTTGGCAAGAAAAAGTCACTCATCTATGCCGTTCTCTTTTCCTTTGAATTCTTTTGCATCTTTGCCGGATATGGTCTTGCCTTTTGGCAGGGCATGAGAATGTATGCAAGTGGCGAGATTCGCCAGCCCGGAACTGTCGTCACGTATGAATGCTCCTCATACTGTTCATCCTGCTTTGTCTTGTTATCCGCCGTGTACTAATTATTTACCATAGCGTCATTTTCGCCGTCCTTGTTGCTGCTCAAGCACTCACCCAAATCGCCCCCCAAACCGTCGCCGTTTCAAAGGCCGCCGCCGCCGCTCACGACATGTTTTCCGTCATCGACCGCAAGTCGGCCGTCGATTCACTCTCCGCCCAAGGAACCACGATTCCCGATTTCCAAGGCAACATCAAGGTTTCCAACATTGACTTTGCCTACCCTTCTCGCCCCGATGTACCCATCCTCAAGAATTTCAGCATCGACATTCCTGCCAACAAGACTACCGCATTTGTTGGCGCAAGTGGCTCCGGAAAGAGTACAATCTTTGGTCTTCTCGAGCGATGGTATTCCATTTCTGCAGGCGAAATTACACTCGATGGCCACCAATTGACCGATCTGAATCTGCAATGGCTCCGCACTAGTGTGCGACTTGTGCAGCAGGAACCGACACTGTTTACCGGCACTATTTACCAAAACGTAGCTGATGGCCTTTCTGGCACGTCCATGAATGACTTGCCTGAGGAAGAAAAGAGACGTCTTGTCAAGGAAGCCTGTGAATCGTCGTATGCTCACGACTTTATCCTCGAATTGCCAAATGGATACGACACAATGATTGGCGAACGAGGCGCCTCTCTCTCTGGTGGACAAAAACAACGAATCGTCATTGCTCGCAGCATCATCTCCAACCCCAGAGTGCTCCTCCTCGACGAAGCAACCAGTGCTCTGGACCCGACCGCCGAAAAGATTGTGCAAACGGCCCTGAACAATGTCGCCAAGGGCCGAACCATGATTTCCATTGCCCACCGTCTCTCTACCATCCGAACCGCCGATAACATCATTGTCATGTCCAAGGGTCAGGTCCTCGAGTCTGGTACGCATTCCGAGCTCATTAAGATGAATGGCAAGTACGCCTCCTTGGTCCGCGCCCAGGATCTCGGTGACGGTGACGCATCGAATGCAGAGGGCGACGAAGCAGAAGAGACCAAGCATGGAAATAACTTCGATCTTGTTGCTTCTCGCGCCTCCGCTGGTGCCCAGACCATCCAAGCCGAAGCCGAAACTGGGCCCTCGTACGGATTGTTGCACGGTTTGTGGATTATCATCAAGGAGCAGCCAGAGCTATGGTGGGCTCTTGTTGTGATTAGTCTTTGCGGAGTGGCCGGTGGTATGTATCCTGATTCCCAAAAATCTCGAATGTCTCTAACCTCTCACAGGCGCAACATATCCCGCTCTAGCCGTCCTCTTCGCTCAAACAATGGATGCCTTTACCACGGTCAATGTGTCCAAGGCAAATTTTTTCGCCCTCATGTTCTTCGTTGTTGCTCTCGGTAATCTCGTCATCTATGCGATCTCCGGGTGGATCGTCAACATCATTGCACAGCACATAATGAAATTCTATCGATCCGAGATTTTCGACAATACGCTGCGCCAGGACATGACCTTTTTCGACAAGCCAGAGAACAATACTGGCGCCCTCGTGTCCCGTGTGGCTTCGGAGCCCACCAGCTTGCAGGAACTACTGTCCATCAACTGCGTCTTGATTCTCATCACCATTGTCAATGTCGTTTCCAGTGTCGTATTGGCTCTCTGCTATGGCTGGAAGCTCAGTCTTGTTCTTGCTCTAGGCGGGCTGCCCGTCTTGATTGCGTCTGGATACATTCGCATCCGTCTCGAGTTCAAGTTTGAAGCCGACACGGCCGACCGCTTCTCCAAAAGCAGTGGTCTCGCCTCGGAAGCCGTCATGGGAATCAGGACTGTTTCCTCCCTCGCCCTGGAGCGCGCAATCATTTCCAAGTACAGCGACGCTCTGCAGCATATTGCCAAGGATGCAATCTCTGGTCTCGGCTGGAAGATGTTCTTTTATTCGCTGAGTCAGTCCATCTCACTGCTCGTCATGTGTCTCGGCTTCTGGTACGGTGGGCAGCTGGTGTCGACCGGCGAGTACTCCACTTCGCAGTTTTACATCATCTTCATTGCCATCATCTTCTCGGGCGAGGCTGCCGCGCTGTTCTTCCAGTATACGACCAGCATTACCAAAGCTGGTACGGCGATCAACTATATTCTCCGCCTTCGTCGCAGCAAGATCCTCTTTGACAGCGACGTCGACCAGGAAGCGAGCCAGGATGAAAAGGTGGACGAGCCGGCCAAGGGCAAGGATGTGGTCTGCGATGCTGTCCACTTTGCGTATCCTCTGCGCCCGAACCTCAAGGTGCTTCGCGGCATTGACATTGGTATCCAGCCGGGCAGCATGGTGGCGTTTGTCGGGGCTTCTGGTTGCGGCAAGTCAACCATGATTTCGTTGCTCGAGCGCTTTTATGACCCCTCCAGCGGCGAGATTCGCGTGGATAGCGTGGACGTCAAGCAGTACGATCGCTCCCGCTACCGGCGGGAGATTGCCCTTGTTCAGCAGGAACCAGTCCTCTACCAGGGTTCGATTCGAGACAACATTTCGCTGGGTATCGAGTATGGCGAGCCGTCCGAGGACGAAGTCATCTCAGCCTGCCAGCAAGCGAATGTCTGGGAATTCATTGCATCGCTGCCCGAGGGCCTCAACACGCCGTGCGGCAGCCAGGGTCTGTCGCTCTCCGGTGGCCAGCGCCAGCGCATTGCGATTGCGCGCGCCCTGATCCGGAAGCCTCGCCTCCTCCTTCTCGATGAGGCGACGTCGGCTCTCGACACAGAATCCGAAAAAGTTGTCAAAGAGGCGCTGGATCGTGCCGCCGCTGGCCGCACGACTATTGCGGTTGCCCATCGTCTGAGCACCATCCGAGATGCCCATACCATTGTTGTGTTTGGCAAGGGCCAAGTCGTGGAGCGCGGCACGCATGAGGAGCTCATTGCGCAAAGGGGAGTTTATTATGAGATGGTTTTGGGGCAGTCACTCGACCGTGAGGCATGAGATTAAGGGCTCACATTTTTGTCTTGGGTTTTTTTTGTGTGGCTTTTTTAACCTCTTTCTCATCTCAGTCTCTTATTCTCTCATCATCTTGTACACTATTATTATTTCATCTTGCACCACTAGCGAACGTTTTAGAGGCATAGACGGGGCAAATACTAAATATATTTCAGCATTCATTTTCTCGCATTGAACATGAATAATCTAGCTTGCTTTAGGAGCGGACCACTTTCATCACAACAAGACAACGTGCCCGAGTGGTCTAAGGGGCGTGACTAGAATTTACTGTCAAGTTTATTCAAGAGATCACGTAGGTTCGCCTGCGTAGGTTCAAATCCTGCCGTTGTCGATTGATTTTTTTTTTTGTTTTTTGTTTCTTTATGGAGTCAGTCTGTGGTGTGGAAATTTGTGCTTCTCGCTAGCAGATGTGGAGAGATGTGGGATTGACTGGCGCACTTGTGGCTCAATCAATACTTGGTTTGTGAGACTTATATGTTGACCATTAATTAGAATTCTGCATGTATCGCAACTTTCCACTGATAGTAAGTGAAATGCGCCGTCGTAGTTTGACATTTTTCCTTGAATTCGCATAGAAAGTCAAGGCATAGCCAAGTCCAGGCTGTAAGAGTGTCACGCTGGCTTCATTCTCAGACATGAAAGCCCATGGGTGCCGGATGAGCGCACACCGCACTGTAGTTCGGTGTTGCCTGACTCCTATATACAGTTTTCAGGGAGTGTATTCCACGAACTTATGAAAATGCCTGCTAAACAAGGCTCCTTGCAGGGATGCTGTGTAGACGAAGCGCAATACACTAGCTCGAACCAAGAAAAACCTCAATCCTTGGAATGGTCTAGATTTGTATCCGCTGCTCGTTTTCTCTTGGACATGGAATGAGGAGTAAGTATTGGATGCAAACGTCACACTTGCATGCAGATCCATATTTGGATTGAATTGCCAGTGCGGTGCTGTCTCGCGTGGTCCCGCCCAACTTGAGTCTCAGGTGCGGCTGGATCTTGCATATGAAAGAGGCCTAGTCATATTACACATGTTCTACTTTCACCACATTAGTCGAGTGACTGCTTTTTCTCATCTCTATAAAGCCTCTATAGTGTGTCGCTGTTCAAGGTCAATAGTTCTGATTCACTATTAGAAGATATCCTGCCATCGATATTATCAAAGTCAGCGTTGCCATCAAGATCCTCGAAATCACAAACATCTACAACTGTCCTTTTCAGCAACTTCTAGATCATTCCAATTTGTGCCATGGATGTCGTTGCCGCTTCGATTTCCGGAACTTGGACACTCGTTTCATGCCACTACCTCGTTCATGCGGGGCAACCGAATGAGATGACGAGGCCGGGACCTTCTGGAGCAGACCTGCAGGGCAGAATCACATTCACGCCAGAGGGCTACATGACTGTCCTGGCTCGTTTTTCGGCTAGAGTGGCGCAACGAACGTCAACACCTTGGCTTCAAGCCAGCGAAGGTGAGATTGCTGCCGCATCAAAACCAATGGCGGCCTACTGTGGCCATTACAGAACATGGAAGCAAGACGGAACTACCCTGTTGGCAACAAAGGTTGAGATGGCCCTCGACCCCAACATGATTGGTACGAATCAGGTTCGCCAGGTAGACCTAAAGGCTTGCGGCCCGCAGTTGCAGCTGACTTTGATGGTGAATGACGAACATAAAGAAACTACAATGGCGGTAATTAATCCACCCTACTCTCTCCTGTTGAAACCTTGCCTAGTCACATGATACTGATCCATTGAACCTTTACAGCATGGAGACGAAGGCCAGGTGGTACTGGTCTGGGAGAAAATGATATCTTAGCTTAGAAGGTTAAATTAATTTGGCGGCTTCATTTTAAATAGTGCTGTGAGACGTAGAATCCACAAATGGCCATTCACCTGGTGAGTCTGTATTACGTGATATACTTTGAGACAGATGATCATTCGTCATGTTTTAAGACAAATTTGGGGGATAGTAAATGAAATGTTCCATACCACGTCATTCCGGCCCATAACCGAGACAGTGTCTCATGCATAATATGGCTCGGCATAGGATAAGACATTTCCACCTGCGTCCTCCATTGTCTGGTATTCAGATAATGTAGCCCCGCTAGAGGCATGCCAGCTGCTTCCCGGTGCCTGTCTCAGCCATATTTGCCGAATGACCTGCCTTCTCAGACATGGGTATCATGCCGGCCGGCAATGATTGACTTTGCCATAAACGGAGCCCAATCTCGCTACTCTAAGTTCTGAATCTGCCAAGGGTAAACGCCACTCTAGAGTCTAGACTTTGAGGCTTGAATCATATAAAGTGGTCTTTATCGGACCCTTGACCTTTAGAGACACTGAATGGCCTCATTGTACTGCCTGAATCAACCTTTTTTTCTATCCCCCATATGGTGAATCAGTAGAGAAAATATGTCCAAAACTCTTTGGCGACACATGATAGAGCTGGAATGCATGCTAAGAACCAATCATGGCATGGCCGGCCGGAACAGCATCCGGCGGCCGAAACCAGGCCCGTGTGGCTGGCTGATCACACCTTCCTGGCCAGCAATCAAGTTTTGCCCCTTGCATCTTCATGTGACGTCAAAATAACTCGGCGGGCTAACGAGATAATTATTACTCTGTTTTCATCTAAGCAATCCATTTGTGTTCGGAAAAAAGGGCACTGTCTGCAAAAGGTATTTTAGTAGCGTGGCTGGCCAGACGTAGCTTGACAGTTCAGGGAACATGTTATCATGTTTCTTGGGAGCATGGACTATAAATAGTACTGATTTCTTCATGTGGCATTTCTGTATTTTAATATTGCAACTCAGCGTGAAAAGGAACTCTGACTTTATCTACATCACCTATTATTCGCTGTTGCTTGTATCACAATATGACAGTTGACCAGAAAAACGCAGAGGCGGAAGAGCCTATCGCCATTGTGGGAATGGGTATGTTGCAAGTGCTTGAGCGTTGCCTCACTCTTTTACGCCTTAAACTGACTTGTAGCACAACAAAGGCTGTCGGTGGCCGGGCGGTATTCGGGACGGGCCCGGTTTATGGGAATTTCTCAAAGAAGGCCGCTCCGCATACGAAGAATTTGCAGCTCCTCGATTCTCTGCCAAGGGTTTCTACCACCCAAACCGTGACCGGCCTGGGAGCATGACAACCAAGGGTGGTTTTCTTCTGCGGGAAGATCCGAGGCTCTTTGATCCATCGTTTTTCGGCGTAACAAGCCTCGAGGCGGAAACCATGGATGCCTCTCAGCGCAAACTCCTCGAGGTAGTTTATGAGGCTTTTGAGAATGCGGGAGAGACATGGGAAAGCGTGTCCGGTTCTTCCACTGGAGTTTTCATTGGCAACTTTTCCCTTGACCACTGGATCACACAGGCGCGGGACTGGGACTTTCCCAGGCCCTATGCCACCACTGGAGCGAGTACCAGCATACTTGCAAATCGAATCAACTATATCTTCAACCTCAAGGGGCCCAGGTGCGCGAAATAAACCTAAAAGACAACAAAAACGTTATCTTTGTTTGAATAGTAGGACTAATCGGTAGGCACTAGTCTTGCACTTGATACAGCCTGTTCATCATCCATGTACGCTCTCCATCTAGCAGTCAACGCAATACGTCGTGGAGATTGTGACTCTGCTATTGTGGCTGCAGCCAATTGGATCATGGATCCTAGTCTACAAATTGCCTGGGATAAATTGGGAGCCCTGTCACCAACCTCGGCATGCCATACCTTTGACGCGTCAGCAGACGGTTATGCGAGAGGAGAGGGATTTGCCGCCATCTATCTTAAGAGACTTTCTACGGCCGTGGCCGACTCGTCCCCTATCCGAGCTGTGATCCGAGGGACGGCCATGAACTCGAATGGCCGTACGGGTGGGATCACTCGTCCTAGCGCTGCTGGGCAGGAGGCCGTTATTCGGAAGGCGTACGAGAATGCCGGCCATCTGTCTCCCGAAGACACCACATACTTTGAAATGCACGGTACCGGTACGCCGATTGGGGATCCGATCGAAGTGTCGGCCCTGGGCAACATCTTTGCGGCCTCGACTGGCTTGGGCTCACCTCAAACACTACTGTTGGGCAGCGTGAAAACGAATCTGGGCCATGCTGAGGGAGCTAGTGCTCGTGAGTAGCCCAAAGTCCTAGCCATTCATTTACATCAGCTAACCTCTTTCTCAATCTAGTCGCGGGCATCATGAAGGTTGTACTCGCGCTTGAAGCGGGTATGATACCACCAAGCATAGGCGTTGAAACGTTGAACCCTGCCATTGATTTTGGAAAGGCCCGTGCCGAGGTAGTCACAAGCCTGGTACCCTGGCCAGAGGGACGCCTACGACGTGCCAGTGTCAATTCCTTCGGCTTTGGGGGAGCCAACGGTCATTGCATCATTGACCACGTAAACAATGTGCTTCCAGGATATGAAGGGCCAGGAGTGCCGCGGCAAGCTCATGGTGCCAATAATCGGATATATGATGGAGCTTCACACATCTACCTGAACGGTAACGATGGTAGCAATATTGGAATCCATCTGAACTACAATGAGTCCAGGCCGACTGATTACAAGAATGGCATAGTAACGCACGCGGGAAGGCTGAATGGAGATGGCCAAAGTCACGACTCATCGTCCAGGCCACAACATCATCCTGTTTATTTAGGCAGCATAAACAAAAAGATGACAAGTAACGCAAATTGTCGTCGATTTGTTCTGTTGCCTCTATCTTCGCACAGTGACGCATCACTGGAGTGCAATATCGCATCTCTATCTGAGGGCATCAAGGGCAGCTCATTGGCTGACGTTGCATATACTCTCGGTGCAACTCGTTCCCAGTATACTCGACGTAGCTTCAGAATCGTGGAAAAGAACGCAACAGTAGCAAGTCTTGGAGAAATTCAAAAGATTTTCCAAGCTCCGACAACAATTCAAAAAATCGCCTTTGTTTTTACAGGGCAAGGGGCACAATGGTTCTCCAGTAAGAACACTTCTCACGCATCCGAAGCATAGCCGTTGACCGTTTGATTTAGTGGGATCCGAACTTCTCGAATACTGGGCTTTCCGAAATACTATCGAGTATTTGAGCTACGTCGTGGCTAATTTACCGAATTCTCCATCCTGGAATCTAGCAGATATTGTTTCTGGACATTGCGATGAAGACATGGTACACTCGCCGGACGTTTCTCAGACTCTTTGCACAGCTGTGCAGATTGGACTGGTGGATCTTTTGGCATCATGGTCCATCTATCCCTCGGCCGTGCTCGGTCATTCCTCAGGTGAAATGGCCGCTGCCTACGCTGGAGGGTACATGACGGCAGCTGAGTCTATCACTGCAGCGTGGTGTCGTGGCGCTACGGTCCTGAGAAATTGTCAGGAGGGCGCCATGTTAGCAGTAGGCCTTGGACCCGAGGAGGCCAGCGACTACATTGCAGGAATGGAAAGCCAGGTGAAGATCGCTGCCATCAACTCTCCAAATAGTGTCACCCTGTCTGGTGAGGCGGCCGCGATTCGGAGCCTAGGAGAGAGACTTACTACCGAGGGGGCTTTTAGCCGCCTGCTCAAAACGGGTGGGAATGCCTATCATTCACATCATATGGCTTCCATTGGCCAAGAGTATGAAGATTTTCTTTCTGCCTCATTTGCGCATCTTCAGAATATGGGACTCGGCGACAAACGCCAATGGTACCCCCGGGTACCGTGGATATCATCAGTTACACCCTGCATGCCAATGGTTGACGTGGTTCCACACACATCGTACTGGAGAGCCAATTTGGAGAACCCTGTACGATTCTCTGACGCCGTTTCCCAATTGATAAAGTTGAACCTTGTCAGCATGATTATCGAGGTTGGCTCCCATTCCGCCCTGAAGAGTGCAATCGATCAGACTGTACGTAGTTTACAGAGCGCTCTTACCTACTCCTCTACCTTGAAAAGGAATGGGGATGCGAGGCGTACAATGCTCTTGTTAGCAGGCACAGTATATGCGATCGGCGGCGGCGTGGATTTGGCGGCCGTTAATGCTGTGGATGAGTGGCTTGGGTCACATTGGGTCATGACACATGGCTGCCTGGCAACGAATCTCCCGCCATATCAATACGCCTACGGCCCAATAAGTTACAACGAAGGTCGTCTCAGCAAAGAGTACCGGCTTCGGAAGCATCTTCGCCATGATCTGCTGGGTTCCAGAGTACCAGGCACTGCCAAACTGCGACCTCAGTGGCGCAACATTATCCGCCTGAAAGATCTGCCTTGGTTGGGCGACCATAGATTGCTACCTCGTAAGCACCCAATCAATCCCTTTTGAATCTCATTAGATTGCTGACTTGTAGGTGGTTACAGATGTCGTTTTCCCCGCCGCGGGCTTCATTTCTATGGCAATGGTAGCTGCTTCGCAGGTTCATGAAGAGTCGAAAGAGAGAGTCGCAGTACGAGGTTATTCGCTCCGTAATGTTCATATTAAAACGGCCATGATTGTTCCTGAGGAAGATCATGGAATGGAAGTTGTCTTTTGCATGGAACTTCCAGTCACTAGTTCCGGACGGTCTCCGGACTGGGCAAGCTTCTCTATCAGCTCTGTCAAGCAATCGCTGGAAGATTGGACAGAACATTGCACAGGTCTTATCAGAGTCGAAGTTACTGAGGGAAGTAACAAAAACCACAAAATAAATAAATCTGTGTGCTGCAGGCCCATTAACTCTAGGGCTTGGTACAGGAAGTTTGCATCGCTGGGTCTTGGCTACGGCCCAACCTTTCAAGGCCTGTCTCAAATCCATGCCAATGCGCAAGAAAGTGAAGCGAGCGCACAGATTGCGCTGAGAGCCACTACTGAGGTCATGGTCGGACCAGAGTCCGAATATCCATTGCATCCAACTGCTCTGGATGCTACCCTTCAGCTCGGCATTATCGCCTGCCACGGCGGTCAGCCTGACAAGACTCGAACTGCATTCGTACCGACACATATACCCCATCTTTTTCTGAGAAAGGGTGGTTTCGATGGTGATATTGAGGAGTCTCATGGCACCGCCACAGCACGAGGTGAACTACGCGGTCTTCGTGGCGCGTATGTCAACATAGAGCTGGTGAACCAAATCGGGGATGTGGTTCTCCAAATTGACAATCTTCGCTACATCAGGTACCAGGATAGCCGAACACCAGTTAGTATGGACCAGGGCGCTTTTACTAGCCCATTTACTCGCCTTGTGTGGCGGCCTGACGCCCGCCTGCTGGACAACACCGACACTGAATTGCTTTTCCCCGTACCCTCCGAGAATGTTAGACATGTAAATCTTTTCCCTTTGATGGATAAATTTGCATGCCTCTTCATGGCTGATGTCTATGAGCGCTTGCTTTCCAAAACTGATTCGCCGAAGCCATCCGGCCAAGTGGCTCATTTTGTTGCGTGGATCAAGCGGCGCGTCGAGCATGGCGCTGGTGGTGAAATGACAGATGCAAGGGCACTACCAAGCAATGTCCGCTTGCAAGAGTTGGAAGCCGCGTATAAGGAAATTGGCAGCGTAACGGAAGCTCAAGCCGCAAAGCGTCTACACGAAAACATGGAAGATATCCTGCACGAGCGGCGGACTGCCGTGGATCTTCTCATACAAGACAACCTTCTTACGGCACTTTATGGGACTGGGCTCTTTATGACGAGCGCGTACCCACAGCTCTTTTCTTTTTTTGATCTCCTCGGCCACGCGGATCCAAATCTCTCCATATTGGAGCTAGGTGCTGGAACCGGCGGTGCGTCCAGAATTGTGATGAAGGCGCTCACCGGCAGCAACGGCATGAAGCGATATAACAGGTATACTTTTACAGACATCTCGGCTGGCTTCTTGTCCTCTGCGCGAGAGGTGTGGAAGGAGATTTTAGACGTCGACTACGCCGTCCTAGACATTGAGCAAGATCCTTTAGCCCAGGGATTCGAGAGTTCATATGCTGTGCTTATAGCTTCACAGACTCTCCATGCCACTGCCAGCATCTCCAATACATTAAGAAATTGTCGAAGTTTACTCAAGCCTGGTGGAAAATTGGTCTTGGTGGAGAATACGCGGAACATGGACTTCGTTGGCATTATTCTGGGCACTCTCACGGGCTACTGGCATGGTATTCCCGATGGGCGGACTGATAGCCCCTTCTTGAGCCGTGAGCGTTGGGATATGGAACTCAGAAAGGCTGGGTTCTCGGGAATTGACTTGGCCCTGTCTGACTACCCCGAGCCACACAATATCATGACGGTCCTTGTGTCTTCCGCGCTTACTGAACCATTAAGAACTGAAGGACCTGAAGACAAACTCACAGGCATGAAGCCACCTGAGATACAAATTCTCTACTCCGGTGAAAGGCTGCCACCTCTGCTCCACGTGGTCTCTCAAGAGCTAGAGAAGAAAGGAATACCTTTGGCAGTAGCTCCAACAACAGAGACCGCGATGAGCTGTGCTCCACTAGAGTCACGCACCATGATTTTCTTGGACGTAAACAGCCTCCTGCTGAATGCTACTGAGGACGAGCTGTTGCGATTTCAGTACCTTGTTCGTACAAGCAGGAGTATAGTGGTTATTACCTCGGGGAGCATAGCTAGAGGAATCCATCCAGATGTGGCGTTCATTCCGGGGCTCATGCGTACTCTGGCAACGGAGAATCCAGGATGCAGATTCTTGTCGATCGATATCGACGCTAACAATTTTGAGATCGAAAGTTGTCGCCTTGCCGAGTCTATTATCAACATGGAAGCAGATCTTCAGCAACACGACAGCATGGCTGACAGTCAAGACGGAGAGTTCATTTGGCAAGATGGCTGCATGTGGGTTAGCCGCTTCGTACCTGATGTGAGCTTGGAGGCATATGCGGAACTGCCCCAGGCGAGAACAAGGCACGCAGAGCTTCTCCCGTTGGACAGCCAGGCCCTGTACGCGCTGATTTCGAAGTGCCGGGCATCCTTAGCACGCTGTATTTCCGGCCCTACACAGAGTTACTGAAACCACTGCCCAGTGACTGGATAACCGTCAAGGTCGAAGCTGTCGGGCTCAATTGGAAAGATCTCGGGCTATCGTCTGGGCGGTTCGATGCCAATAACCTGTCTTCAGAGTACGCGGGAACTATCACGGAGATTGGCAGCAGTGTTGCTAATCTTCATGTCGGTGATCGGGTCTATGGCACTGGGAGAGGTCACTTTGGGAACTATACACGCGTCCCAGCAGTCTTTGCCCAGACGTTGCAGTCGGGCGACGACGTGGCCCAGATGGTAACCATGCCCCTTGTGTACATGACGGCCGTCTATGCTTTCGAGCACCTCGTTAATCTAAAGAAGACGGACAAAGTATTGATTCAGTCGGCAACTGGTGGCCTAGGTCTCGCTGCCATATGTCTTGCCCAAGCCAAAGGCGCAGAGGTATACGCAACGGCCGGGACGGCAGAGAAGGCTCGGTTTCTCATAGAGTCACTACACATCTCACCTTGCCATGTTTTCTCATCGCGGTCCACATCTGAGCTCGCGGAAGCTGTAGTGGCAACTGGAACCGGCGGCTTCGACGTAATCCTGAGTACAAGTCAGGGAGACATGCTGTATGCGTCCATACAGGCACTAGCTCCTCTCGGTCATCTGATAGATGTAGGACGCACGGAGGTGATTGATTCAAAGGCCATCAGTCTGGAGTTGTTTCAAAAGAGTGCTAGCTTCTCTTCCTTTGACCTGAGTCTAGTCCTCGATAGGAATCCAACGCTAGGCTCCGAGCTGATGAAGGCGGTTGACGATCATTATCGTGCTGGACGAATCGGGTACATTCGCCCTTTCACGGCGAGTTGCATCTCCCAGCTCGATCAGACTCTACTGAATTTCTCCAATGGAACTCATATTGGAAAGAACGTTGTTACGTTTTCACCCGAGGCGCTGGTAAAGATTGTACCTTCCCCCCCACTTGTTGCTTTTGACGGCGACTCACGGTACATTGTATCTGGTGGAATGGGTGGACTCGGTCGTGCGATCCTTCAGTGGATGTGCAGCAGAGGTGCCCGCGATATTGTGGTGTTAACAAGGAGCAGATCACACGACAGTGAATCGCGCACGCTATGCGAAAAACTCTCTGCTCATGGGGCTACTATCCGGCTTGTCACTTGCGACGTGAGCGACTTGGCTAGCTTAAAGCAAACAGTGCAAGGGCTCTCAGACCGACCGATTCGTGGGGTCATACACGCTGCAGTCGTGTATCAAGACATTTCGTTTGATAAGATTTCCATTCAAAAATGGAGGACGAGCCTGGCCGCGAAAGTACATGGAACCAAAAACCTGCATGAAGTGACAATTGACCTGCCTCTGGACTTTTTTGTCATGACGACCTCGATGGAGTCCGTCTTTGCCCTCGCGACCCAAAGCGCTTACACGGCAGCCAACGTCTTTCAGGAAGCCTTTGCTCGGTACCGCCGCCAAAAAGGGCTTGTTGCCTCGACAATTTCGTTTGGATTCGTCAACGACGTCGGAGCTCTTGCAGCTGAAGCTACAACCGTGGACACGTTTGATCGAAACAGGACGCAGACAATATCCGAGAACCAGTTCCTCAGGCTTCTCGAGTCAGCCTTTGCGAAGCCTGTCGAATCTCCGTCATGGATGGGCCGGCAGCAGGACCCGCTGTCCGCCTCAAATATCTTCACTGGCCTTGACCCCGCTGCATTGGCCAAGATGGAGCTTCAGGACCAGGCGGACAGAGGAGGCGAATCTGTGGGGCCGTCACCGCGGTGGTACACTGACGCACGCGTGTCTCACATCATGCGCGCCTGTAAGGATGCACAGAGACATGGGCAGGCTGTGAATGGGCCAAAGTCCGTTGACCGCGAGGGCAACAATCCCAAAGCAGCAGTTGCTCGCTTGCGCCACCACTTTGAGAGTGCCGTCGAGGTTGGAGCTGCAGGGCATGCGGATGCAGTACGCTTAGCCATTGACGCACTCGTTGCGACAATCTCGCAGATGCTGTTCATTGACATATCAGCAGTAAACGTAATCAAGACCATCGCGGAGCACGGAATCGATAGTCTCATAGCTGCGGAGCTTAGGAGCTGGCTGCTGGCGGCATTTGGTTGCAGCATTAGCACTCTGGAACTCCTCGATTCTCATACCACCATTCAAGAACTAGCAGTTAGTATTGCTGATGGAGCTACAGCTAGATCCAAGAGTTGTTGAATATGCTGTCTGTTCGACACAGGTTTTGCCAATACCGGTAGCGCCGCCTGTGATTAAGAAAACTTTACTAGAGAGCGACATTTTTTTTTAGATAGAGTGGTATAGTAAATAATCTACTATCAAATATTTAAAGATATAAGGGAATTAAATAGTAGCGTATAAAGAATAAGTTATTCTCTAATATATAAAGTTTTACCATCCCTGGCTTGCTCAATAGAGGCAAGGCATTCCTTCGCTATAATCGGTTCCGGTATGTGTACCCGGCACTTCTGGTCCCAGGTAAGCTATTGCCAGTATGTGTCTTTGCCGATCGTCAGGGTAAAGCCATCACTTCACGGGCCTCTAAAACCTGCACATAAGCCACTATAGAATAGAATGGTTGTTAGACCAAATCAAACGTATTTCTAAAGAACTACCAGCATGGCCATTTCCCTAAACCACTCTTCTTCGCTCACAAAATCACAGATTTTTATAGCCACCGTTTTTTTGCATTTCACCCCTTAACTACTGTGGCCCTATAATATTACCTTATATAGACAGAACCAAGGCACCCCTAGTAAGAAAAGCCGCCTATATCTTTACACCAGCTATCCTCCATCGTCTGTTGGCCGTTGGCCGCCTATGGTTTCCCACCCGTCCTCCATTCGACAACGACAAAGTCTAAGAAATACTAGGGAATCCTTAACATTTTAAAAATAATTATAACTTTTTAGTTATTAAATGACTTTTATAATAAAAATATATATAAAATATATTAAAGATATTACTTTAATATTAACTAGCTAATATAGTAATGTGGTTAATAAGCGAGCCGCGCAGATAAGTGTAACGGGCTGAGCCCGGATGAGGCTCGGTCGGCACTCTCGCCATGA
>FWCC01000090.1:0-150417 GCA_900169235.1 Zarea fungicola
TCTACTCTTGACGATACTTACAAGTGTACTGTTCGATATAACCTGACTTGCTTTAGAGCATACCCCAACTGTGACTTACGTCGATTAAGCCATCGTTACACTGCGGCTGAGACACCGGCGGCGATATTGATGCATGCGCTTGTTGAAGCCGACCTCGAGAGCACCAACCTTTTTTTTTTTTGAGAAAATTATACGCAGCTGGGGAATCTGGGGACATTAGAAGGTCATAAGGATAAAACCTGCAGGTATTAAATCCAGCCCATGAAGCGTTGTACCCATTTGCGAGCTTGCAACTATATATTACATTATCTAGACATGAAAAGTTTCATCCCGCTTACAGCCCCCCGCAATTGTGCGAGGCACTTTTAAAATAAAAATGCCATTGTTTAACATTTTGGCTGGAGCATTTGCAAGCAGTACAAGCCGGCAATTAACGGGAATATGCATTTGTCTTCTTTTCTGCCCGAACAAACTGGCTCTTGGACGAATGGTTCATGCAAGCAAGGGCAGGGTCGGAAGTTTATCCTTTCATGTGTAACATCATATGTACCACTGTGGAGCAGCTGCAAGTGAGTTCGTCATGCAAATCATCCCGGGACGCTGGGCTGAAACACTCAAGCGGCGAATGCGATGACTTGCGCGCTCGGAGCACCTTTTTGGGTATCCGTAAAGGATGGTTGAATCCAAAATGTAATTTTTGCTAGTCCATCACCACCTATCAGCAGTGAACCCGAAGAAGAACGACAAGATGTCAGCCGAGCCAGTTTCAATAGTACCTGTCCGCCACCCCGTGTAGATCAGCCACAGTGGATAGAAGATAACGCAGCCCTTATTGCTACTCGTGAACAAATCTACTCAGTTCTTTTGCATTACTTTGCGATCCCCGCAGAATGGCATTTCCTGACCCTCTCAAGCGTTCGCCTTACAACATCCTCTTCATCCCACACAGAAATGACCGACTCTACAACGGTGACGGAACATACCCATCTCCAGAAATTAGGCGCTTTGCTCTCAAGAGATTTGAGAATATTGCCTGGTAGCAACTCCGGATGCTTAGAGTATGCAATGAGGCGAAGTAGAAAAGATCCAGTTTGTACCTGCATCACAGATCATCATCAGCCTTTAATACATAGAGAACAACTTGACTGGGAAAGAAGGTTGACAATTTCATACCTCTGCCAGTGTCAAGGATTGAGAGCGACCAAAAAATGGGCCAGCTTCAATTAGCAGAGGCTCCAAGTACTTAACGACAGCATCTACATAGGTGCTTGCTGCCATGGTCTTGTCCTCCGCAGCGGCGTACACAGCTCTGTCAAAGAGTGGCAAGACTTTTTCGACAAAAGTGTCAACAAATGCTCCTATTTGGAATCGTTGCAGAGGTCCCTCAGGAGTGATACTAGACTTCAGCAAGTGACTAGGATGTGCGTCGGCGAGAAACTGAACAATGCGACCGGATTCAACCAAGACGTGGTCACCGTAGACAATCGTTGGAACCTGTCCGCTTGGATTGATGGTCAAATATTCGGCTGTACGAGGAACTGTGATGTCAACGAGCACCGTCTCGACATCAAGCCCAAGTTCGCGCACGGCAATTTGACATCGCTGGGCCCAAGGGCAGTGGTGCGCTGTGTATAGAGTGATTTTCGGAGCCATCATATGATTAACCACAATTAACTTGCCGCGGTAATTGGGTGAAACCTATACTAATAATTGTTTTTTATATCAACAAACATCACTGCATACTTCTAGTAATCTCTATGTCATGACCTGTGGCGCAGCACTAGGTTTCTGTGGTGGTCATTTTGCGATAGTTAGGCATTTTCCGACGCTTATAATCTGATAGCAGCTTCCCGGTCGGCATCCGCCGACGGGTGATAAGATAATGGATTGCCATAGATATTCGTGGCAATTGAATATGTATTATCGGAGATGTAGACAATAGTCAATATGCGAATCAGAAAACCTTGCTCGGTAGTATTTAAGTGTTTCTTCTACACCTTTTCTTATTCTCAATATGCAGCCACACTTCACCCCAAAACTCCGATATCATAGGGACTGTCACCAGTCTCTGGTCAGCATTTATCTCCTCTCCAAAAATCTCAACTATGGGTTCACAAGCCACCAACGAAGACAAACCCCTGCGGCCCTTTAACCTCACGGCTACTGGGTACAACATCAATTATCTTCCTGAATACATCGCGCTGCGACATGGGTTCTTTCGCGACCAAGGACTCGATGTAAGCGTTACCATACCCACGCCCTGGGACAGTGTGCTCGATCATCTTGCCGAGGGCTCGGCAGACCTGGCGCTGGGCGGCATCTGGGTGCCGTCGATGTACCGCAACAGAGCAAAGGACTACACCGTTTTTGCGCAGATTGCAAATCGATGTCCGCTTGCCCTCCTCGCGCGGGTCCCCCGTGAAGAGTTCCATCTATCCGACGTGACCGGGCGTACCGTTCTCATGAAGTCAGGAGGCGGTGCCAGTGTCGGGTTGTTTTTCAAGATGCTACTGCGCGAAAAGGGTGTCGATGCTAGGTCTGTCGACTACATACAGGATCTCGACGGCGTGATGCTCGGTACCCTGTTTCAAGGCGGCATGGGCGACTACTTTGCCACGGATTTGCTGTCGGCAAAGGTCATGGCCGAGAAAGATCCCAACGTATTCGTGGTCATGGAGATGGTCTCCCAAGGCGACGTTCCCTGGAGTGTATACTACCGGGAGACAGGACCATTTACCGCAGAGGCTCTCGATTTGCAATCCCGATTCCTTGTTGGTCTTCGCAAAGGCATAGACTGGGTGCTTGAACATGACGCAGAATCCTTCCGCGACGAGCTTGCCGAGCTGTTCCCTCATGGCCCTCTCCCTGTGGTCGTCGAAGTTACCAACACCTTCCGTCGTGACGGCATGTGGACATCCACCACCATACCTCGTGCAGGGTTTGAGCGCTGGCAACAGGGACTCAAGGATGCACGCCTTGTTCATGAACCAATTTTATACGAAGCTATTGTCGAAAATGCCCCATCAGTCAATTCATGTAAATAGATATACGCTAGGAAACTCTCTCTCTATAAGATGTTGTAATTCGGAACAATAATATACAAGAAAACTAGAAAAATGATGCTACTCATGTTAATAAACTTACTCTTTCAAATCAATTGTTTTTATTGATGGTAAATCTGACACTGTAGGTATTGCGCAGACCCCCTTCGGCAGACGCACTTGCCCATCTGGTCGTGCTGTCACGCGTTCATCTCAGCGAAGCTCAGGTCCGAAAAATCAGGCCATTGGGCAACGGAGCTAAGCATCTCGCTGAGAGCAAAGTTATCAGATGCCAGCATTTCCGAAAGCGCAAGCCCGCCAGTTCCGTTTGTGGCCATAGTGGCTCCACGGGATGGCTGTAGCAACTGCAGCAAGTCATTTGCTTGCCTCTCGAACTCTCCACGGTTTTCTCCTATGCCATCATCATCGTTGCTGAGAAGCCAATCAATTGTTGCAGTGGAGAGCGCTTCAAATGCATCGCGACAGCCTGAAGCGCCTGGAAACACCTCAGAAAGGGCGGACAGCGTCGAGCTACAGGATTGGAGAGTGAAGATGCTGCTTTTCACCGAAGATTGGTGTCGGATCTCGGCTGAGTACCATAGACTATAGATGACACCTAACCCAGCAATGAATAGATGATGGACTGACTTCCATGGTATGTCAATTTTACCCTCTCGCTGTAGGATTTTCATGCTGGAAATCAGGTTGCAGCATGCATCAAAGGAAGCAGACAGCGCATCCGCTGCAGGGTGTTGCACAGCCGAGTTTGGCCGGTAAAGCAGAATGATGGAGTTGTTGTAGATGACATCCCAGTATGCCCTGTAAGCAAAGATGGATGATTGGTGGGCTTTACTAAGCGGCGGAATCGTGGCATACCATTCTTGGAGACGAGGCAGTATGTCCTGCAGCCAGGCGGGATAGTCTGGCCTAGGGTAGGCAATTGTTAAAGACCAGGATTGGCTATGCTGCACATGCTTGATCTCAGATTCGAGCTTTGACATGGCGAATAAATGGTTGTAGGCTCTTTGGTTGTGCATGTCAAACTCATGCATTTCATGGTGGACGGTGCGTTGACGACTCCCTGGACTGGGAAGCTGCACTCGCATGCTTTCGTCAATAATACCAAACGGACGACCCAGTGTGATGCACAGAACTCGATCAAGCTGATAAGTCGAGTACCAGAGGCGCCGGCGTTCATTTAGCGAGTCAGGGTCCATATCTTGGCATAGCCCTTGGGTCTCCCAATGCAAGCCAATGTCAACCGCCAAGCGTAGAGCGATCCCAGTCAAATGCCAAAGGCTGCCACGAGAAGGGCACAAGGCCACAAACTGTGCAAGAAGTAGTACAGAGACAAGGGTTTCCATATCGCTCTTGGAATACGTGATGACATTTTCGGCCATGCTCATGGCTGACCGAAAGCAGCCTTCGCTTTGGGACGGTCGACCCCCGGATGGATTCGGAACGTCGTACAATGCAATAGCGAAGACCATGTAGACGGTGAAGATATCTCTCCCAATTTCTCCACTAGGCCACTGATGTTCTCCAATGGACCGAAATGCGCGCTCAACTGCAGCCTCAACCTGTGCGCGCTCCAGTATCGGTAGGTGAGGAGTGCGATACTGAAAGTAGACCCCGACCAGGTGCTCCGCGACGTGGCGTGGAGGAAGAGAGGCTTCAGCAGTGTGTGTAGAGAAGGACGGGTCATAGGGTCGATGTTCTGAAAACAGAGCAGAGGGCAAGGAGTCGGCACGAATCGCCGCCATGACCAGGCGGGCAAGCATGATGCCAGAGCCCTCGCCGAGGAATCGTGGTTGTCGAGAGGGCTCAACAGCTACATTCTTGACACTTTGGACCAAATCGTGATAGTGGCTTGAAACTCCATCAGAAGAAGCGGTAGGTGGTGGCTTGATGTATCTGCCTAATTCATGGGCCCCCGGAGGAGAGGACAGTGCCTCCAATTGCGGCAGGGCTTCCTCACGATCTACAGAGCGACCCTGGGTTTTTGATCGCAACTCATTGAGTTCTCGTGTCAACTCTTCAACCTGCGACTCAAGATTTGACACATAGTTTCGGGGTACCTGGAAGCGACCACCACGTTAATTTTCGACCCTGGTTTTGGCTGTTCTCCGCCAATAACACCCACCTCGGTCTGTCTGCTAAAGTGATATGTCAAGCAGGGAACGTGTGCTTTCTCGCAGTTAGAGCACACCGGCAGTCTCTGATCGCACTACACATCGGGTCAAGGTTCAGCGACATCAGCACTTGGGTGTCTAGGACAATGTCACTCTTGCTACCTTTTGCTTTCTTCTGCGGCACCTACGTTCATTCAAGTGTTAGTCTCGGGATATGTGTAGGGAGTAATCGCTTTGTAGTCAGCCTGACCTTTGGCATGTAGAGACGCCTTTCACCGCTCTGTAAGCAGTGCGCGATGGCGAACACGCAGCTGATGCCCTGTATTCGCTCATGGGTTTTCGCGGTGAGGATGGCTGTTTCGTGACCAACGTGTAAGTCGGACAGCCGGGCAGAAGAACGCCTCTTGACTTTAGTAAGCCAGTATTGGGCGTATCAGATTGTTCACTCCATATCTCATATCTATGATTGCGGGGAGCGGGGTAATTGGTTAATATCTATCGGCTTTGACCGATGATGACGAAGAGATAAACTAGCCGATAACAGATATCACCAGTGGCGCATCGCTTCGTCTGGCTTATCGAGGTCATGTTCATTGTGCAACTTGTTCGTCTCTAACCATTTTAACTGATTGCGCGGATATCAAGATATTTCTCTCGTCCCCTCACAACATGAAGAACTATTTAATTCGCGACTTGGCAATGTCAAAGAGCCCCCTCTGCCAAATAGTGCACGTCCTCCAACATCCTTATTAAATTACCCCTAGTATAATTACCACAATGAAGCCTGAATTAGCAGTTGACGACAAAGCAAAGTCTCCGGTAATCGAGAGCACAGCTTCTGAAGATGGCGCTTCTGAAAGAATGGAGTCTGTCATTTGCATTGATCCCAAGAAAGAAGCTGCTGTTCAAAGAAAAATTTGACAAATATCTTGTGCCGGTCTCGCTCGTCTTCATCATCCTATCCGCTCTTGATCGAAACAATGTGAGTAAAATGTGTTCCTTATACAATGACAACCATTGTTAATAATCTGAAATAAAAAGCTTGGAAACGCGAGAGTCTTTGGCTTTGACCAAGACCTCGGGCTCAAGGGTGGCCAGTTCGGCAACATCAACACTCTATCCAGCCTGTGCACGTTTTTATTCGAGCTTCCTTGGACTCTGGCCGTCCGACGTTTCGGGGCTCGGAAAGCGCTCGGCACTGCATTTGTTCTCTGGAGCGTCTGTACGCTCGGAACTGCCTTCATTCACACGTATGGCCAGGCCATTGTGATTCGCATGATTTTATGCGCCTGTGAATCCGGGCTCTCTCCGGGATTCGCATTTCTCTTTTCGACGATATAATTTCCAGAGCAGCTCGGGAAGCGCATCATTACCACAAATCTCGCCCAATGTATCTCAGGTGCCTTTGGTGGTCTGTTTGCCTATGCGGTCCAAACCATGGGAACACGGCGGGGATTGGCGGCCTGGCGATGGCTATTCATTGTCGAGTTCTGCGTCACCATTTTTGTCGGTGGCATTGGTTGGCTCTTTATCCCTGACAGCGCTGAAACAGCTTGGTATCTGACAGAGGAAGAAAAGGAGACGATGCGTCTTAAGAAGCAGCGAGACTTTAGCCTTCGAGGCGATCAAAAGTTTGACCGCAAGTGGGTTAAGATTACTCTCACAGACCCTTTCGTCTATTTACTTGGTATTGCTTTTTTTACTTCATCCGTCGCCATTAACGGATTTGGTGTCTTCTTGCCCACCATCATCTCTGGCTTGGGGTAAGAAACGCTCGTCCTGCCGCAGTCAGACAAATTACTAATAATGGTTTCCAAGCTATGAATCTCTGCGGGTGAATTACATGACCATTCCGGTCTATATTCTCGGTGCAGCATCTCTGCTGACCCAGGTCTATTTTTCCGATCGGTTAAAGCGCCGAGGTGTGTTCATCATTGGTTGCTGCATTCCTGTCGCAGTCGGTTATCTTGTATGCGTGGGGTCGTCGAACCCGCATGCTGGCTATGCTGGCATGTTCATTCTAGTCTTGGGTAAGTCCCTGTCGATGATTCTACCAGTGCTTTGCAATCCCACATAGTAACATGTTCCAAGGACTGTACCCAATTTCCACTCTAGCGGTGACTTGGGCAACCAATACCTTTGCTCCTGACTCGAAGCGTGCGATTGGCATGCCCCTTGTCTACACGATTGCAGATGTATCGTCTCTTGTGTCATCGCAGTTATACCCAAGCCAGCAGGGTCCACGATATGTGCAAGGTAACGCCGTCTCTGCTGGCTTGACGGTTGTAGCTGGGGCGCTGTATGGCGCAAGCTGGTTCCTACTTAAACGCAGAAATGCGAAAAAGGCGAGAATGCTTGCTGAAGGCGCCACAACGAATGGCTTGGAGGGTGATAGAAGCCTTGATTCCATGTACATACTTTGAACAAATTGTTTTAGATTTAGAAATACGCAAGTATGATACTGAATTGGAGCGTTTGCTATCTGGCCGAGTTTGACAACACCCAGCCATTGCTATGTGTTAATGTATAATGTTAAGCAATACCATTAATTAGAGAAATTTGAATTATGACTCATTTCTTAGTTGATTTAGTGTCGTACGGGCTATACTTGGTTAATGCACCAACTATCAGACCGACTAGAACATTCTTGCGGTCGCAGCTGCGTAAAGAGCAACTACATAATCAAAACAAAAACAAGTCAGTCAGGTAGCAAGGAGGTAGGTACTCAGAGGCGATAATATTACAAGGGGTAGGTGCACAGATAGAAGACACAAACGCACTTGACAGTCAAGTAATCGCCCCATTTCCCCCTGTCAAGCTCTGTACAATCGGGCGTGCAATCGGCCGCATTATCTACCTGTAGTCGCAGTCGTCTTCTATTGGCTGAGTTTTTCTTTTAGTTGGCTACAGGTCCTGGCGACGAAGCTGCTCCATGAGAGCTCCCATCAAGGTCACGGAAAGCTCAGGATACTCTGAGAAGAGCACCTGAAAGTCGTGATCGGCCCATAGTGTTTTCATATGACAATCAGCATAGCTAGAAGCCAGATCTTTTAGTCCAACGACCTCGGAATCGTAGCAGAACCGCAGCAGCTCATTCACATCCACGACCCTCTGCGGAAACAGCTCAAAAGCACACAGACTGCGATGCAGCCTGTGCAGCGCCAGCTTTGACAGCGCCTCGATGCCGTAGTAGTCGGCAAAGACGTGGATTTTGGCGTGGGCAAGGAAGATTTCGGTGCACGACTGTCTCGGATCTGTATTCTTCTCCGGCACAAAGTTGAGCTCTACTGGGACGGGATACCAGCTCTCCGCGAACTTGGCCAGCCGATCATCAAAGTCCGTTGGCTTTTCTTGCTGCTGCTGCTTCTTGGATTTGGCCACGGCATTGTCCTGCTCGCCATTTGGCCCGGCTGTAGGAACACCCTCGAGCGCGTCCGCCTCGTAGTTGCCAGAGTACGCGTACTGGGCAAAGCGAGTAAAGGTCGGCGGGGCGACGTTGGGCAATGTCGCGCACTTCTCGCTGCTCTCCTTTAGGCCACCATTGACCAAGGTGTCAAGTGTCTTGGACTGGTGGGCAACTAGGGCTGAATGGAGGAAGAATTCTGTCTTGTCATCACCGACAATAAACCGAAACGGCTGAGACGTGACGATGCTGAAGCAATCGGGGATAAATTACTACCATTTCACGATGGAACAACGCGTGTTAGTATACCCTCATACCTATCATATGATAACTTGGCCATATTTACGGAGTTTTTTTCTTCTCGGGATGTAGTTGTAATGAGAACTTATCAGGGAGATGAAGCGTTGAATGAGCGCGTCTCAAACAACCAGCAGTAGTCGCACCCAGTCGGCACGAGCAATAGCTGGTTAACTACTCCGTAGTGACAGATTCATAACGGCAAGACGGGCCAATAGCCTCTCGACCTGTAATTAGAGGCTCTGTATTTGTCAATTTAGAGGCGTCATTAACCTCAACGGTTGCAGAGTTGCCACCCAGCCTGTGCTGACTAAAGCTCAAGTTACAGCGCCCATTGTCAGCCTGTTAGCGCATCGAGCCGCTAGAACCATTAAATTTGTAACGCGAAGCAAATTCCGACCATTTTTCATCACAGTCTTGAATATTGACAATCGCAGCCCGTCGCAAACAGACCAGCATGGATTCCGAAGCTGCAGCTGCCGCTCCGGTGGCCGTGTTCAAGAAGCGAGGCGCCAAAGGCAAAGCCAACATCCGCAAACGAGCTGCGACGCCGCCTCCAGCAGGCAGCGACAGTGATGATTACTCGTCGTCCGAAGACGAGTCGGGCCAGCGCGTGAAACGTCGCAAGAAGAATGCCGTCGTCACGGCATCATCAAAGGCTGCTGCTAATCGCGGTTCATCAGAAAAGGAGCTCACCGCCTCGGCATACACGGCGAATCGCAACATGCCCATCACCTCGGCCAACGACGCCACCAAGCAGAGCAACTGGTATGACGAAAACGCAGCCGACGCCCTATCGGTCAAGAAACTCTTGGGCTCATCCGCACGGAATTCAGGCACGCAAGGGGGTGCTCCCGATGGTACATACAAGGGCCTGGCGAACCAGACGTCCTTCATCACAAGGAACCCCGATGCGCCGCAGCGCTCCGTCGGTCCTATAAAAGCAGCAACAAATATCCGCACAATAACAGTCATGGACTTTGCTCCTGATGTGTGTAAAGATTATAAAAAGACTGGATTTTGTGGATTGTGCGTATTTTCCCTCTGAATTTTCTCTCCCGCCTCAAAACGAAAAAAGTGCTAACTTGTTTTTAGTGGTGATAATTGCAAATACCTACACTCACGCGAAGATGTCAAACAAGGCTGGCAGATTGACAAGGAATGGGACGTCACGTCCAAAGGAAAGACACATCTCGCCGGCACCGTTGTCGCCAGCGCGAACCGCGACCAACCCGGCGGTAGCAGCAAGGAGGAAGCCGAGGAGGAGGCGATGCTGGAGAAGATTCCGTTCAAATGCATCATATGCGAGGGCGACTACCGCGAGCCCGTCATCACACGCTGCGGGCACTACTTTTGCGAGCCCTGTGCGCTGAAGCGGTACCGCAAGGACCCGACGTGCGCGGCGTGCAGCGCGGGCACGAACGGCGTATTTAATTCGGCGAAGAAGCTGAAGAAGCTGTTGGAAAAGAAGAAGGAGCGCGAGGAAAGGAAGCAAAAGGCCGAGCTGGAGGCCGGCGAGGAGAAGGACTAGAAGAAGGATGAGGCTTGGAGGGGATTTGACGAAGTCACGACATTTTGTATATTATCAAGCATGAAATGGAGAATATAGAAGGTCTGGAGAGCATTCAAAAGCAAGGAATACCCAAATATATTTATATATATATATATCCTAAATCGATGCTGCTGTGAGCTGTGCACCTTGGTGCGAGACATGCAGGGAGCAACAGACAAAACAGAAACAAAGCTGCAAATATTTGCCCACATCGCATAGGACAGAAATGCTTCTCTATTGTTTGCCTAGTTTGTATCATCCAATCATTTGCTCACCACTCCAGACAGCGAATGGTGGCACGGTAAAGCTTCCAGTGACACCACCACACCCAATCACCAGGCTGCCATAGCCCCGCCACCACAAGCTGCTCAACCACTCTCCACATCCAAACCCCACCATGTGACAAGCTTCGACAGAGAACTTATCCAGCCCGTGGTCACATTCCGGTATTGTCATCAGACTTGGTCTCTTTTTCTAACCTGCTGCCTTTTATACTTGCTTCTTCTTTTGTTACCAGTGACTCATCGATATTCCCACAACCATCCGTCTATATCCCATCAATCCGAACCCCACATCATCGAAATAGTTAACGACGTAACATTAGAGTAGACAGAGCAAGCCGTCAAGCTTTTGTATCTGCATCTCCTTTGCCCATCATGAACTACATTTACTCGACAGTCAACACCCTGCGCGACCGGTACACCCCCGTCACGCATACCTCCACCTTTCGCCAGACCGGCCAAATCACACCCGAAGAGTTCGTCGCCGCCGGTGACTACCTTGTCTACAAGTTCCCGACCTGGGCCTGGGGCGATGCCGACGACGAGAGCCGCCGCGTCAGCTACCTGCCCCCAGGGAAGCAGTACCTCGTCACCCGCAACGTGCCCTGCGAGCGCCGTCTGAATGATGACTTTGCCGGCGACGCGGGCCACGAAGAGTCGCTCGTCAACGACGGCGAGGGCTTCAGGACAGGAGCCGCCGGCAGAAGCGGCGGCAGTGGTGGCGGCAGCGGTGATGCTGGTGGCAACGACGACGATGACGGCTGGCTGAGGACGGGCGGCCTGGCGAGCTCGCAGCCTCTCAAGGCGCGGGACGTGCGGACAGTGGACGACGCGGGCAACGTAGGCGCCCCGGCCGATGACGACGAGGATGAGATTCCAGATATGGAGGATGAGGACGACGACGAGGCTATTATCCGCGACGCCGGCACCGGTGCGCAAAAGAGGTAAATACAGTGAAAACCCCCTCCCCAAAGGAAAAGAGGAAAGATGAAGAAAAATGTTAACTGGAGGGGATAAAAGCGGCCGGCGCACGTATACACTCTACATCATGTACACGCCATACTACCGCACCCCGCGCCTCTACCTCTCGGGCTACCAGACCAACGGCCAGCCCCTGCCGCCGCACGACATGATGGACGACATTGTCGGCGACTACAAGGACAAGACGGTCACGCTGGAGGATTTCCCCTTTTTCGCCAACAACATCAAGATGGCGACGGTGCACCCCTGCAAGCACGCCTCCGTCATGAAGACGCTCCTCGACCGGGCCGACGGCGCCCTCCGCATCCGCCGGGACAAGATGCGCGCCGCCGCGGCCAAGGCGGGAGCGGCATCCGCAACAGAGGCGGTACCGGTTCCGGTGACATCGGGCATGGAGGGGCTTGTGGATGAGATTGGCCATCTAGATGTCAAGAGCGCGCAGGAGGCGGCGGACAAGGAGGAGTGGGAGGAGGTGCAAGAGACGGAGGCGGTGGAAGACAATGAGGTGGCGATTCGGGTGGATCAATATCTAGTTGTATTCCTCAAGGTATGTTCCCCCCCTTCAAACCAGCATTCTGATGATGCCTTTATCAAAGAGACTGTTGATTTGCTAACTGAAAATGTAGTTCATGGCAAGTGTCACGCCTGGCATTGAGCATGATTTCACCATGGGAGTGTAGACTCTGAAAAAAAAACGGCTGGGATTTGAATGAGGAGGGATACAGGGGACGCTTTATAAAACGACGTTATGAAAACTTGACTTTTTTTTGTTAATCGACAGCATATAAATTCTAAAACAGTCAAGGTGGAAGAAACCTGGGATAGCATCCTATCTGTTGTTTTCTGTCTGTTTGGTTGTGAGCTGCGTGCGGGCGTTTTTCTTTTTTGTCCTTGGGTATCTTTTAGTTCCTGTTGGTTCACAGTTCAGAGTAGCAACAGGGAGATCCGATACAGCTTTTTTTTTCTCTATTATTAGTATGTGAGGCTTTGTAATTCTTGAAAAAAGAGTGCGGTTGTTTTTTTTTAATTATATGTGTGTGTGGGCAGATGTAAAGGTAGAGCCTGACAGTCATTCATTGACTCGCACCACCAAGTTATATGCAAGATGTTGATATTGGTCCCGAACATTGGCACCAGTACAGCCGGCCGGGGAAGGGTTTAAACTAAAGACATAAATTAAAGAAAGATGGGCCTCTAGTTAGTTTCAAACATTCCTGGTAAAATCATTTATGGAAAGTATGGCACGGTCCTGCAAAGAACCATGAAACGGAAACCATCAGTTGGCTCCAGGCCAACAACCTCTTCCGTTGTCATCAGTCACGTCACCTTTGGAACCAAGCTAATCCGCAAATTTCAGTAGATGTAGCAAATTATCACCCACCAGGGCTGTCCATTACTATGATAAAATGAATTCCAAGTTGGTGTCTAAGCTGGGTAAAAGTGTACCCATTCCCATCACTATCCCTAAGCAAAAACACCTTCAGCACATAATAGGTTAAAATCTATGGCCCAAAAAAAGGAAAAAAAGATAAAAGGTGTATACAGTCAAAGGCCCCCAAACGATGAAATAAAAATAATCTCCGATACAAGATTTATGAAACCCCCAGCATAAGAAAATGAAAAGGCAGAAAAAAGCTCGCTCCAATATCCCAATGATGGTTTCGCCGTTCTAAAACGAAAAAGAAAAGAAATATGTAAAGCGTGAAGGGGTATATAAACGTTGGTGAGTTAGGCCCTCTTCCCATGAAAGAAGATGCATAATGTTGCGTGGTAATAACAAAGAAAAAGAAGAAGAGTGATGGTAAGTTGTCGTAAGAATATAACCAGATGAATGGCTAAGAAGAACTGGACACTTGCTCCGCCAAGGAGCAAGACTGTTAAAACGGCCACGTCTTGAGTCGCGACGGTTCAGGGCGAGCTGGCTACGCTACGCCAAACGGTGCGCCAAAGTTTGCCGTTGTCCGAATCTTGAGTGGAACGTCTGCCTCACCACATTTGGACGTCTCGAGACCATCTGGCGCAGTGTTGGTCTTATTCTCACGGGGCTTGACGTTGGGCACTTCATCCTGTTCCAGCTGCGTCTTGATGACAGTCGGCAGAGCGTCTTCTTCACTCTGGCTGATGCCTTGCAGCTTCTGGTTGAGATGAGCCCAGAAGATCTCGTCTTGGGCAGGGATATTCTTGACCATCAGGGGGCCCTTGAGAGGGGCGTCGTCCTTGGGTTCGAATCGAGGCTGTTCGTCGACGTCGTCGGCATGGGCTTCCTCCAGGTGCGGCTGTGGAACTGCTGCATTGCGCGCAGCGTCCGCAAGGTTATCGGCTAATGCATCTGTTCCTTTGGTGGTATCTGGCTCGTCGTCATCCTCCGGATCAAGAGACTTGTTTGCAGCAGTTGGCGTCGTGGCCTCGCTCTGGCCTGCAGTCATGCTGCCGTCGAGAGTGGTCATTGTGGGGAAAAGAGACAACGAGTGGTTGGGCGTGTGACCAGCGTGCATGGTCCTGCGGCGTATCTCACCGGCTGCCAAGGCCTGCATCGTCTGGGCCTTGGACGAGGATCGCCTTTTGAGGCTGCCGTCTTGGTCGGATAAAGGCTGGCCCGAGGTGGGTGGCGACGTCGTCGGCGTAGATTTCACAGACGACTGGGTAAATGTGTCGCGGACCGCATTGGCCTTGATGAAGATCCCGTCCAGTTTTGGATCAATTTCATGGACATCAATGAGGGGTATAGAGGCGTCAGCATTCTTCTTGCTGCGCGAGGCCAGGAAATCCCGCGTCGAAGAGGTTTCCGGCTGCGTGCGCGGGTCCAGAGTTGTGGCTGCAGAAGGCTCCGTGTTGGCAGTGGGAGAGGTGCGAGGGCTGCTGCTGGTATTGACAAAGTGTGGTCGTCGCGAAGCACCCTCCAGACCGGGCGGCAAAAGGTCTGCGCTCATCTTGATACCGGCAGCGGGTGAAATCATGCCGCTGAATTGGCTTCCAGGCGACGTCACCGACTTGAGGGTGGCATTCTCGGCCTCCAGGCGACGGATTCGCTCTCGAAGTGCCTGCATTTCGTGTTGCATCGTGGCCTTTTCGTTGAGCCATGATTCGCGCATGTCCTCCATGATGGTACGCTCCTCCTGGTAGACTTCTTCGGCCCGTTTACGGTTCGCCTCGAGGTATTTGCGCTCAGCCTCCCAGGCATCGCGGATCAGAGAGTTTTGCTGGGCGAGACGCTGGACAAGATGCAAAGACGTCTGCTGCGGCGCTGCAGCATCCGCAGAGGCAGAGCGGGAGAGCAGCGTCGCAGCACCGAGGCTGGGCGAGGGCGAGAGGGCATCATGTTGGACCAGGCTTGTGCCTGCAGGTTGGGGCATGGAGGGCCTGGGAGCCCGGGCGAGGCCAATATCGGTGGGCGAGAGGCTACTATCGCGGCGGATCGGGGGATTGGACGAGGAGGCGAGGGGGATGTGGTGGGATGATGCATAGTTGAAATGTGGCGCGGAGGGTGCAGAGCGGGGAGCGGCCTCTGCAGCTGCAGCAGACGAGCTGTGGGTGCGGTGTTCGTAGATGGGTTGCAAGGAATACGTAGTGGATGGTCCGGCCTGGGAGGCGACAGCGGCGGCGGCGGCGGAAGGTGAGGCTGCGAGCAGCATGTCGTTGTCGAGGCCTCCAGAGGGGAGGAAAGCGTCGGAAAGTGGCCTCGTCATTCTGCTGAGCGACCGTAGAGATGCGCCGGTACCATGGCCAACTTTGTTGGCTTGGTCGAGGGTGACTCCCAGCAGGGAAGTAGATTGCAAGAGTCCAGATTCAAAAGGCCGATTTCTGGTTCATCACAAAACGCCGAGGGGAATTGGAACTTGGTAGGTTACACAAGACGTGCAGGGTCGTTGTCGATGGTAGCAAATGCAGGGTCTTGGGGCAAGGTGGCGGCGGCGAAGGATAGGACCGATGGGTCAGCTAATGGTAGGGTCCCAATCGGGCAGCGTCAGAGGAGAGAGTCCGAGTGTGGCCGATTGTCAATTTGCTGGGGGGGGCCGGTTGACAGCGGTGGTTTGATTTGCAAGGATGTTTTTGTACGAATTGGAGTCGTCGTTTTTGTTGAAGCGAGCGAGGGTGCAAGGGTCGTTGGAGGGTCGTATGTGGCTGTCGGCCAGCAAAAGGGTGACGCAGGTAGGCAGAAGGCAGCCAACCAGGGAATGGAGATGGGCGACAGGATGCAGCTGGAGGCGATTCGTGGCTTGCTGAGATGCAGCAAGAGTCTCGGATGAATGCACGGTGATGCAGATGATGGAAGGCTTGTTGGTGGACAGCAAGACAGGTATAGTAGAGTGGAATAGACTACCGGTGTGTTTGCCGTAGTTTGGGGGTTTCGGCTTAAAAGGCAAATGAGGCCAAAGGGAGTGACAAGAGGCAGGCAGGCACGCGAGAGAGACGGTACCTCTGTTGTACCTGAGTACCTGAGTCTGATAGTAGGTACCTGTACTGGCGGATTGGGCAGCTTTACCGGCCTGATGACAGGTACCTGCAGCCAGCTTATTACAGATACAGTGGCATCTCTCGCTGTTAGTGGCTGAAGGCGCCCAGTGTCGACCGTGAGGCAATAATGCACCCGCCAAAAGCCACTGAAGCCACCGCCAATTCACTGACTCGCCGAGCGTTTCTCCCCGGTATAGGTACAACCGCTAATAAGATAGATGGGTAGATGGCTGTACTCGGGACAAGGACGCCGTACAACGTTTAGTTGATGATGGCAGGACATGCATCCATTAGAATTCATCGCTTGGCCAGTCATGATGTTTCAATTCATACAACCTACCTTGTTTTGATGACTCGAATGGTTTACAGAGACCAAATACCAAGCAGAGTGCAGAGCCAGTTCGGTCCCTCCCTCCTTGGTACCGGCAGTGGCATTGGGTACCGCACAGGTACCTGCACATGCCGCTCTTATTAGTACCAACAGTCCATAGCACTGCTAATTTTAGCCCCTAACAAATCGACGCGGCCTCGGCCCGTCTTTAATGATGAGCTGCAGGACAGCCATCTTCAGCCAAGACACAAGGCAGAAAAGACAAGGACGAAAAAACGTCCGAGAAGAGGAAAAAGAAAAAAAAATCCAGAATAGGCGAAAACCTTGGCCAACTGTGTGTCACAGCATCATGCATCATCGTTTTACGCCCGCATACCACCTACCGGATCGTTTCCCCGGGAAATCAAAACGCACTGCATCAGGCAACGCCACTGGGCTGCATGAGCTGCAGTCCTAATGCAATAGCTCACACCAAGATGAATATGTGAGTGCCAACTTTTTTTTTTTAATCATTATTATTTATTCTTTTATCCATCTTTTTTATTGTTCAATCTGATGGTAAAGTGTGTGTCGGTCAAAACACCCTCGAAAAGGAAGGTAGACGAACATGACGGTGGCCAAGACATACCCCAGCCAAGCTAGGAATAATGAAAAATGGGCTAATTACTTGTGGTTTCCTGAAGCGGTGTGCTTTGTCGCTGGGGGGGGGGTTGCATTTTGCACGTCTGTTCAAGTTTGCACACTGTGTCTTGGGGGCTTTGAAGCAACATGAACTCATCGATGCACTGCTGCATGTAGATGACGCCGCAGAATCCTGCTGCCCTTAGAGTGCCCAGTATACTACTTTTGTTTTTATTTGGCCTCTCTTCTTGTTTTCTCTCACATGCCAGTACGATGCATGCTCTTCGTATCAACGACTGGGTCGTGCACATTCTCCGTCAGCAGTAGATACCACACGGCGTGGATGAATCCATCTACGCATCCACCCAATTATTTAGGGTGTCCGATAAGGGGAAAAAACAGGGAATATGAAATCGGCCGTCGGAAGAGAAAAGAGGGTGCCGAAACAATTTTTTAGACTCGATCCTGCCCTTCCCATAGTGAGACTACATCATCCGGGCAACCAGGGTTCCATTGACATGCACACCTTGGTAGTAACTAGAATACGCAACGGGTCAATATTGACGGGCTGGTGTGACAACCAAGTGCAATTTTATTTCATCATGATTTTTATTTTATTTTATTTTTCAATATTATTACTGTCGTTTCGAACATATTGGCTGTTACTGGCACGTGTGTGTGGGAATGTGTGAGTGTGTGAGAGCATGTATGTCTCATGTCCTCATGCACAATAAAAAGGTGGCTTTCTCCTGAATACGCGTACCGCGTACCACACACTGCAGGATTCCTGTAAAGGAAAAATAACGATGGGAAAAAAAAATCTCGCACTTTTTGGCCACTTTTTGACAATGTTCTCGCTTCCAATAACCCTGCGACGATTTCAATTTTAACCGATATTTGGCGGTGGCTTCCATATACGTGGCACCTATCAGTCTCCGTCTCGGATGCAGACCCTCCCATCTCCGCGATTTGACCCCCCAAGCCACACACAAACCTGCGAGCAGCATGTCACGCACACACACCATGCAATCAGGTAAACTAGTTAAATGAAAGCAGAGCTTAATTTCCACGCTAACTTGATTACATACTCGGGGCAAAAAATAGATGTATTAAAAACACATAATTAGCAAACTTCAATACAATCGTTTACCGGCGAGACACGGGCCAAATAGCCTGCTCGGATACGATCGGATGCCCGGCCCGGTAAGGACCGAGCCCGTTTGTCTCAACAAGCCAATCAATCTTTTGCGGTTGGGAGAGGAACAAAGTTTGTCAGATATGACCGTCTTCACAAGTCATGGTTTAAAATATACATGTATATTGATATTGGATTTGAATTAAATTAATCCTTGCTTGTTTTATTTCACGCGTGTTTGCTCCGGACATTTGTGATTCTCTTTGTCTTCACATCCTCTTCCGAAATGGCAAAATCGGTGTAGACATGCGTCGCGGGTCGCCAAGTGACATCCCCCGGCATAAAACCACCAATTCAAACGCACCTACCTAGATACGGAACTGTTCCAGTGTTTGAAAGGGCTGTACTCCGTAAGATTACATGCGTCCAGCGAACCCATTTTGTTCTTTCTTCGGTGCAGAACCCGGGTCCTGCATGTGCTGCCTACAGCATGAATGAGCATCCGGCCCCCAAACTGAGACATTGTTGTAGCTTTGTCAAGGACGGAGACCTCGCAGCTTGGCAACCTAGCAAGCACAGCCAGCCAGAGAAGTCGCTCTAAACAGGCAAATAAAATTCACAAAATTTATGCATGTCCTTTTATCAACCTGCATGTCATGTCTCACAGGAAAATGGTGGTCACTTGCTGCCAACAGGATTGCAGGCTGCCGGTGTAGGAAGTGATAGGTGCGGTCGTCGTCGTCGGAACGAGGACAAGGCCACGCTATCCTTGACCCGGTTGCTTGGGCCAAGCAGCCGAACAAGGCATCCAATTACAATAGGTTTAGTGTGAGGTGTCCTTTGATTGCCTTTCATAGTACGGAGTACTCCGTAACTATATTAGCAAACTGGTAGCCAATACTGGTAGCTTATTACCCCCAAGGCTAGAACAAGATCGGTTGCGAGCCAAAAACTTGCCGCTCTGCGCACCACCAAAAACATTCAACAAGCGGCCCGTGCCTGTGGGGGCGGCCCAAAGCGTCCAGCGATCAGCATCAGCCTGGTAGATTGAGATTGTCGCGGGTTAACCACCATCCCACCCTTGCCTGTTGGGATCATCGCAAGTTTTCCTCGTCTTGTGGCCTCATGACATTTAATCCGGCTGGCAGTCCAGCCCTGTGGCGTTTTGATAATACCACACAAGACGCTGCACTCACCATCAGACTCAAGTCTCCACCGCCCGTGGACTGCATCGTTGTATCCCGAGTTGAGCATCCTTCCAAGGGGAAAATAATTGTGGCTTATTAAACAAAGGGGTACACTGGGCGGGAGGCGGAACCATTGAAATTACCAGTAGTTGAGACGGGAAACTTCAAAAGTCTCCCCGGCGAGTCCAGGGACAGAGACGCCATCAGACAAGGCCCTAGTTAGTAGTGCAGCCTGGCATTCAATTCCCCGCGACGGAATTGTTTCCCTTTGTCACCCAGCGGAGCCTGTGCGATCTCTCCCGAGCATGATGCATACTAGAATTAAATTTCATGACTCGGTATACCTCCTGCAGACGAGGCAGACATGCTTTGGTGGATTGTTCAGCGTTCAGCTAGCTACTCCGTGGAAGCGAGAAAAGAAATGCGGGCTGCAGTCGTTTGGGGCATTGTTGGCTGGCTCCTTCATGCCACTGGCCATGTTTTGTGTGGAGTCGCAAAACGGCGTAAAGTGGAAATGATGCCGTTACATATTAAAAGATGCTCGTTAACAAGTACAGGAATTGATGACGGCGTGGTTACACGGAATGTGCTTGCACAGAATCTGAGTGTACAGAATCGAGTCGTGTCTCCGACCCGTCGAGGCCTATCCATTGGCAAGCTGCAGGGTTGTACAAAGAAAATCCTACATTACACATTATGTATTTTACCAACAAGTCAGTCCGTCATTAGCTGGTCACCTGTCTTGCCGCACAAATGTACAGTATTCGGATGTCACCCGACGGCAGGTCGCAACTACTGCTGCGGAATAGACCAAAAGCAGTTATCACGCAGCCAGGGGTGAAGTGGTGTAAGAGTGAGACTCTTGGCATACAGGTTGCATATACTGAGTGCAGGCCTCTGTTGAGCTGGTCCAGGACGTAGGATTGAGAAGATCCCCGGGTAGAAGAACGAGTCAAGTTTTCGGCTGCTTCTCGTCACAGTTACACGACAGTACAGAACCATGAGGGGACTGGCAGTGAGTTGCCGGTCTGAGCTCTACATGTGCTTGGCATTCGTCGACGTTGGCATCCGTTAACGAACAGGCCGCGGCCACGTATCTTTTACTCAATATTCCTGTTTCGGGAGAGGATTCTTTCAAGTTTCCTCGGAAAGTATGGACTTGCTGAGAAAAGATTAGTATGCCTGCAATGTGTTTTAGGTGAAACGACGACAACCAACAGAGGAGGCAAGTATTTGTGCGACACGATACCAGCAGCCTAGGCCTTTTTCAATGGTCACTGAGAAACGCAGCAACACGTTGCAATTCTCGAGCATGGTAGTCGCACAACATGTAATTTGGTATTACATGTAAAGCCGGCAACGGGTGAGGCGCACGACACGACCCGTCATCCTTACGGAGAGTACTTGCGTGGTAGACAGGGCCGAGTGGCGTCCCTGGGGTCATCTATTGCCACACACGTTTCGGCCGCCTTGTCTGGCACAATTATTAGCAAAACATAGTGTGATTGATGCGCATGCAGGTAATACGCAGCCGTCGGTTCGGACTGGCAGAGGCAATGACCATGGTTAAGGATGATTGGATCGTGAGTTGGTGTGGGAGTGGCGTGGCCAGGCTGACAGGCAATCACCGAAATCACCGCGGTTGGTGATTTGCGACATCCGATCAGAAGAAGAGGGGATGGGGACGGCACGGTGACAAGGTTGTTGGATCAAGGCGAGACAGTACTCCGTACAGGGACAAACATGGTAGGTGGTTGTGTTTGCAGTTGAGGCTTGGACGCTTGGATGTCTGGCTCGTGTCGTTGCTCGTTGCCTCGACAATTCGAACGGCTTGGCACTGACAGCCGTTGCATTTGGTGTAGTATGCCAGTAGACTCGTGTAACAAGAGGTCGAGTGGAAATGTAAATATTACTGAGTCACCGTGACAAGGAATGAGAGGATGGATGCATATGTACAGCGTACTCCGTGCAGCTCCGTACAGATGCAGACAAGACGCGGACGGCAGGGCAAACAAGTCCGTGGGAGCGAGCAGAGAACCAGGCCGCTGCAGGCTGCCGGTGGGTGGGTAAATTGACGTGCTCCACACAAGACGCAGCCGGGCTTCCTATTTGGGTGCTCTGCATGGAATGTCTCTGAAGGAGAGAAAAAACGAAGAGTGGATTGCAGTAAAATCAAGACTCCAGATGCTAGCACCATTCATTTATCCTGCTGGCCGTCCTCCGTATTCTCGGTTCAATCGTACGGAATACTCCGTTTCCCGCGCTGAAATGCATGTAATATATTGTTGGTACAGGGCATGCAGCCCCCTCTCTCGCTGTCTGGCCACTAACGTGGTACATAGGTACTTGGGTACTTGGGTACTTGGATACAGACCGTCCAAGCTCAAGAGGGCGCTTGTTCTGTGCTGGATGAGAGCTGTCAGTTTTTCTCCCCTGTAGCCTCGCTCTAGTCCCCTACAACCCCTGCACTATAGCTGCCCCCCCTGGTCCCCTCCTGCACCCCTGTAGCTTGCCTGCTCGCCAGCCCCATGGCGGCCTGTGGGCCTCCCGTCCCCCCAACTGACACTAACCAGCCGTGGCAAGCACCATCTAACTTGTTCCGCCTCGCTCTCCGGCCTCACTCTCACCCTCTCACCACACTCATCACTCACTTCACTGCAAGGTCACTTCGTTTCTCCTCCACAATCTCGCAGCTTCATCCACATCCACACGCTCCATGCTCATGCTCCATGCTCGCTTCATGCTCCATGCTCCATCCACTTTGGCCTCAACCACATCACTCCCACGCCATCTTCAAACCCCTGTCTTGTCCTCAAGCCCTGTCGATGAAGCCCGTTTGCTCCTTTCAAAGGCCAGCACGCCACCATGCATCGTCCGTCTCTCGCCTCCACACAAAAGTGGTCGACCACCACCACCACGGTGACCACCCCTTGGATGGTTACTTGGCCTTGATTGCGCCGCTTCGGCCATGATCTGAATGGCAGCCAGCCATCACGCCTCCTCCACCCCAGGTCGTGTGTGCACCCAATCTCCCGCCTCCGAAACACTATTCCATCCACTCTTATTACTGTACTGATACGGCCGTCTGTTTCCCTTTAGCCTTGGCCCGCCTTGTCAGCTCTCTCTCGCTACTCGCTTCTCCATCTTCATCGGCAACGCAACAACAGGGAACCAGGGCGCAGCAATCTTCACCGGCGGGTAAAGCTGCATACGCCACCGCATACACCCAAGACCTTCACGACGGGGGACCATGCAGATTGCTCCTCTTCCGTCACGACCCATGGAGCCCACCCCGTCCGCTGTCCTTCGGTGTTTGTATCCGTCACTGAGGCCTTTTTATTGCTACCACGCACCTTTGCCAATGCAAATGTGAATGCAGTACAACACCGCGCACCTTTACCATCAACATCATCATCTGTACACACACACACACACCCGTCTAATTGCTGCATATACCAGGAGCCAAAGAATCCCTGTCCAACCTGCAAAAACAGCCCACTTCCCCGGCTCCAGAACCAACAGGCACCCGTCTTGTGCCACCCTCATCTACCACCCGCTCGCTACCCCCTTCCCTCCTCCCAAAACACTTTCTTGTTTGCTCACCAGTCTTGTACTACGTCTGGCTTCTTCCTCCCGCCTTTGTGCTACTCGACAAAAAATTTCCGACTGGGAACAGAAGCAGGGGAATACGACATGGTAAAGAAGCGTGGCCATTAAAAAAGTCACACGGGCCAGCCAGACAACTGTCAAGGCAACCTGCAGTGCCTTGCAACCAAATCACCGCGGTTTTCCACCACCTATTTATCTGCAGCTTCCCGCCCCAAGGACCATGATTCCGCAATCCTACTAGGCCAATTGGGATATCTCTCTACTCTCTACGCATCCCACTCACCTCTCCTCGTGTTTGCTCCTTGTCCTCTCTTGCTTCTCTTCTTTCAACTCCACCCTCCAACACTCTCCTGTCACTCATGACATATCTTTACGAAACTCCGGATCCTAGTATACACGGTGTTCTCTTTCCTGACTTGGAGGAAAACTTTCAATTTGATTTTGGCATCTTCTTCATGGACGACATTCATCCACCAGAGACGCTCCGCCACCGGCCGGCGTTGCCTGACTCCTCCGACTACGGCTACGGCGTCTATTTTCTCGGCAAATGCCCCGAAGGTCGAGATGAGCGCCATGATGCCCCCACGGACGAGCAGCGCTGTAGTGACGAGGCTGTCTTCCGCGTCGGCAGTCCCCAACGGATTGAGCGCAAGCCGTTTACTGCCCTGTATCAAGAGTACTGGCAGGATAACATGGACAATGAGGAAGAGCTCGAGTTTTCGAGTAAGTCAAAGGCCGTACGTCTGTACGCTGCGTATTTTTTACGCTACCCAATTTCTTTTCTTCGCCATCTCTAACAAATGCAGGCAACTACCTCTTGTCCCGCGCCCCAGGTCGCCAAGTCCACCTCACCTGCCACCGCAGGCGCTGGGTCGTCTACAAAGAAGGACAGTACATTACTGCCAACGAGGCAGTCGCCTTGCGCAATGCCGGCAGACAAGGCCTACCGGTCCCCCGAGTATTCTGCCGTGAGAAGCTTTACGCTTCCTTTCAGGGGGACCAAGACATCTACAGCATCAAAATGAGCTTCATTCCCGGTCAACCCCTCACCAGAAGCTGGAACACACTCACCCATGAGGAAAGAATCGATGTTTTTAACCAGGTCCGAAACATGTTGCTGCGCCTGACGATACCGGAGGAGGCCCCCAACTTTATTGGCAGCTGTGATGGGGAGGATATTCGTGACAGCCGCATCTTGAACACTCACTTTGGGAAGATATGCAGGAATGAAAAGGAATTCAACCGCTACTTGGTCTCGACAATATCCGACGCACCCAGTTCAGTCCGCCGCGACTATGCTCGAAAACTCAATCAAAGGAGGCATCGCATCGTCTTTTGCCACGGCGATCTGTCTCCAGACAACATTATTGTCAACAGCTATATGCGAGTTGTTGGCCTGCTGGATTGGGAGGACGCAGGCTACTACCCTGAGTGCTGGGAGAATATCAAGTTTTATTCCCGGCCGCCCATGGTTCCCGGCTGGCATGAGTACGGTCGCTATATTCTGCCCAACACATTTGAAGAAGAGGTGAATGATTTTCTCGAGGTGCAAAAGTACCAACTGCCCTAGGCTCTCTACCATTCAGCTCGGAGCTGATGGTAGGGTAGTCAAGTGCAGAGTACAGTGGTATTGATAATGCCGTGTTTATTGTTTCATTAATATCTTTTTTTTTGTACTTGCCGTGGACAACAGTGGGTGAGGAAAGGCTCACGGAGAGGACTTGGGGAGTCAATTTCGGCAAAGTACCATCGTCGAGTGGCCGTCATGTCGAAGTGGACAAACAGTAGCAGAATGAAGGAAAGTGGTTTTCTGACGGATTGTGGCTCAACCAGATTGTTACCACTGAGCCACAATTCGATGACAGTGAAACGAATCATGATAATTTTATGTTGGACATGAATCAGCAAGTTGTTTTCTTGGAAGATGTTTGATTTCGGTATCAGGACTAATTGCCCTGCACCAATCTATGTACAAAAGAAGAAAAGTTTGTCATGTAGTTGGCTAGGAATGGGATATCTTTTCATTTGTAGATTATGAGTGCACTGTTTGTGTGTAGTTGCCTGTGAAGTGTGAAGCTGCGAGTTGGGCTGGCCTGCTCAGAATTGAGGACACAACATCCAGCCTTCAAGTCGTGCCACTGTATTGCCGTTGATCGGCATTCAGCCCCAAGTAGATCAGTATATCAACATGATCTGAGAGTTGCATTTTTTTTGTCTCGATCGGAATTCACAGGGCCTGTCAGCAAATCAGCCCCCTCCACGATGAACCATGTCAAAAAAAATTGAAGTACCTTAGTGCTTATTATTCTTTCTAGGCGATCGGCACCGAGCATGGGGTCGTATCGGAAGGAGTGAGCTTATTTATTTTTATTTATTTTGCATCTTATTTCTTACAGCTGGTGAGGTGCAGTGTTGGGTATTGTTAGCCGTGAAGCGAATGAAAGCGGGAGGGAGCGTTGCAACGTGACGATGATTGTGTGAATCATGCGGATAGCCTCAAAGACTGACAGCTTCATTACATGCACCGATCGGCGAAACGGGCCTCCCGTCCTCATCAGCACGATGAAATCCACCCTCGCTTACACGTGAATTCTCTCACAGAAAGCTCAGACCACACAAATTCTCAACCAAGCTCCCTTGGTGCTGTGATCTTCTTTCTTCTGGCTTCGTCTATAGGGTAGTGTGCAACATGGACCGTGCAAAAACTGAGTAATACGTCGTCAGCCGTTTCGCCTTTGTAAAAAGCATAAGCACTTGATTTAAGCTTTCTGTTTTTTAATTTTTAATTTTTTTGGGTAGAGGAAAGTTGTATTCCTAATTTGGCGTCTCGGCCTCCTTGCCATTTATGACTTGTCCCTGTGTCTTGTCCTGTTACATGACGGTGAGCGAGAGCCTGGGATATATCAGACTGGACAATCTTGGGGTACTTTTGCGCGACTAATCTATTTTTTTTTCTATTAACCACTTTTGTGTGTAGGATTCAACAAGACTTGAAGGGCCCCCTGTATATTTGCAACATGCGAAGGATCCGAGCTGAGAAGTAGAGTCAGGGACGCCCCCGGCTTCAGCTTCAGCCCAGGTCTCATTTTTGTGTGTCCTGTCGGGTTTTTCTCACTAGGGCAAAAGGAAAACAGGCAAACATGACTTTTTTTTTATAACGTGGCAAGATTCATCACTATCTTCTATTTCAAGTAAATGTATACTTTACAAAGCTCGTTTATGGACACGCCCCCCTCCTTTCCCTTTTCCCCCATGCTGTGGCTTGCTCACATCGGGAGACCGGTGAGAGAAATGGTGCACACAGCGTAAAAGGTCGTGCGACCACCAGCAAGTTGTAAGAGTACAGCAGAAGGGATGCCTTTTTTTTTGCCAAGTGTTTTAGAAAGGCCCCAGAAGCTGTTGCTTGTAATCTTGGTGAGTTTGTGATTCTTATGGGCTATTATCCAGGAAATGTCCCAAATATGAAAAGAGCAAATGCTTCACAGAGTATTGTGCTTGTTCGAATGGCATATATTTATTTCAAAATATTTCAGTTCTATTGATGGGATAAAATAATGGACCAAAGGATCTCATTTTTCAACCGTTTACCAAAAGAAAAGAAAAGAAAGAAACGCCACAACGGCAACGGTAAACCGATTGCAGGATCGAGCCGAAAATGCCGATGTTGGAGGGTCAGCAGACGCACTTTTTTTCTGGCTCCCCCCTTCTGGGCCGCCTGCGCGCATGTATAATATCACAATCACATCAACATGAGAAGTTCCTTCACATCATATCAAAAATTGCCGCATTTTGCGTCGCACAAGACGATATGCATGCATGCATGGTGTGCTTTCCGTCGCCTTTGTACACATCTGCGGTTCTGAACCAGACCCAAGAATCTGGAAAGAATATGGGCCATCGTCTTCCGTTTCCTATTCAGACACGTGAAAGGACAGCCTGTGCATATGCAAAGTGATGTGTCTCTTAAAAAAAAACCACCACAGCCATCCGACATCGCCGGTCTGCTTTCTCAGCAGAGCCGCATCGATCCGCGCCACTAGTTGAGTCATGTTTGGGAATGTGCGTATTTGTAATATCGGCACGTTCCTTTACAGCGTGCTTGGCTTTTGGCTTGGGAACGATCCCCGTCAAAACCATACGTCGGGTATAAGCATCTCCATGTAAACCAAACGCCACCGACGGGCATGGCAAGTGCTCCTTGGTTGTGACGACAAATGCTGCATTAATAATTACTAAAAATGTCCGCGGCTTACGATCGGGGTCCCGATTTGTTTTCTTGGCTCACGGCATTGGGAGTGGATACGGCACACGTTTCCGTGTAACAAATACATGTTTCGAAATGGAGAGAGGCATCAGTAAACAATCACTCAAAGGGAGAAGGATTAGGCCCAAAGATGGTAGTAAAATAGACTGTTGTCAGGCCGTAAAATCTTTGCCTGACGGGAGTGAGACCGTAGTGGCTAACGCACCTGCGACAAGGATACCGGGTATGGCTTCGTCTGCGAGCCTTTACTTGGCGTTGGGAGAGATAGGAGCCCGAAACAAGGCACAAGGACCGGTTTTCCAGCAAGTAACGTTTACCGGGAGATTGGGAAGTGAGGCGTGCCACTAACAACAGCTTCGAGGCAAGGGCGTCCTGGATGGGCAGCAGTAAATCGCACTTTGATCTGCAATGCAAACTTTGCCAAGACCAAAGGGAAATCGCAAAGAAACAAGCCACTGCCAAGACGCCAGCGGTTTGGGGACAACCCTGTCAAACACTTGGCTCAGGACAGTCTTCTGGACACGGATGGGAATGAAGCTCTGCCGTGATTTAGTCCTTCATAAGAGACACACAGAGGAGTGTTGGACGGCTTGGCAGTTTGCTCCGTGGCTGGTGAGAATTATTAAGCTTGCTAATAGGCATCTTTTGGTGGTACGCCGGTGAGACAGACTTGCATAGGCGAGGTCGAGACCATTTAGGCCAGTTTCTCCCGCACAAGCAGTCTTGACTGCAAGAATCAGTGGATGGAATCAAAATACGATTCACTTCAGGTTGTATAGTTCATACTGTAATGGCATACAAATCCTGGATCTGCTGATTATTCAAAGAGAGCATACTGCTGGCACTGGAGACGATGCATGTCTGGGGAGTTTCTCAAGGGTGACACCAACGTCTGACACGCGACAATTGGACCAAAGGGCTCAGAACAACAGAAAAGTACGAGGGTACCGGATTGGGCTTCCAAATCGAGTACAAGGCTCCGTGATGCGATGAAGCAGCGTCCAGTCTGACTATGCGCACGAGCTTCGCGAGCTTCGTCGGACCTTGTTCGCGCCAAGAAGTCATGTAAAGCTGCGCTGCAACATTGGTGATGGAGTAGGCATTTACGAAAAGTTCCTAGACGAGAGAAGTGAGGAACCCAAGTCAGCTTAGATGATGATTCCAAGGGCTGTGCGTCTACTTTGACATGGTCCAAATGAGGACCTGCACAAAAAGGGTAACGTATGCGGAAAGTAAGCTATCCGTGTCTCTGCTTCGTACTGCGGCAGGATGGTTGCATGTCCAATTAAGAAACAACTTTAACTATGTGCCTAAATTAGACTGTATGAATCAAATAGATATGAGGCGTTCTCGCTTTATCCCTGTCAGGGGGACAAGACTTAATCAGGAGAAATGCGAGCAGTCAGCGTCGCAATAAAAGAAATACAGTCAATCTTGGCTCATTCAGATAAGAATGTACCGAGTACAAGAGGGAAATCAGCATCTTGCTAAAATGTCTTGCCAAGACAGTCAGGATCTTTGACGAGGGGGGCGTGTGGATCGTTCGCTATACTCTGTGTGAGGTCGCCAACCAAAGAAGAAGGGGGAAAATCGAGGAGCGAGTGGCCTAGGCTGTATGCTGTGCTGCCCAATTTGCCCTCGAAACGAACGAGGGACAAGATCATGACAGGGCATCGCAGTACCCAGTAATCAAGGGGACGAGGAGCGATCCGATGATGAGCTGTGCGAGGTCTAGCTGCTGACCCGTGGTGGGTTACTCCGAGGTTGCATGTTATGCTATTTTCTGTCGTCGCTGACTAGTTGGGGCCACAATTTGCGGGTAGTTTAGTCGCAAAGAGTGTCATCTGCTTCTTTTGCCAGGACGGAGTGACTAATGAAGGCAGAACGATGATGATGAAGATGACAAGATGCCGACCCATGTTTGCTTGTGCCTGTCTGCATAGCCACTGAGGCGCATGTACCTGCGTTCTGGTGTTGGAGCTGTGGTGGCTTCGGTGGCTTCGGTGGCTGCGGTACGTACCGGGAGGCGGCAATTTCCCGGTTATTCTTGGAAACTTGCCAAGAAACGGACACCGAGGCTGGAACGGGGTGGTGATCGGGACGTACCGCACGTACCACCTGTTAGCGTGCGTATAGGTCGGGGTACATCGGCCACCGCGTAGTTGATCATGGGATGGAATGTACCTTTTATGGAGCCGCAGTTGCAAGCAGAAGGTACGTACCGCTCACAATAGCCAGTACTTGTGTCAAAGCAACAACAACGACACCACCAAGCTACGCATCTCAAAAGTCATGACGAAGAGAAACGAAATGAACGGGTTGTTCAAGGTCTTGCCAAGCATTGTCTAACCAGCTACAAATTACCGCCAAGACTTTCTGGCCTTGATGTAATTCCTTTCAGAGTCTCCTTATCCCAACAGAGACATACAACAACACAGCCCTGCGAAGATCTTTTCTTGGCGACTCAAAAAACGTTTTTATTTTGGCAGTAAAAGCGACAGTGGTGTTGCTTGTTTTGCTTCTGTCTGAGACTTTTTATCCTTAATGCATTCAACTCTAAAATAAAATAGAATCTGTCTTGTTCACGGCAACGCTTGGAATTGGGGCTAGGTTACTTTCCAAGACAATGGTACCATGAATGTCTCGTCTCTTCTTGGTAAAAGGGTAGCTGGGCCGTGTCTCGATGCGACATGGGTTTCGGCAGTGCCCAGGCTCATCTTTAAGAATGCAGCAGCGAGCCCGCCAGCCTGTCTTTTTGCACGTGTAGTAAAGACAAGAAAATAGGTAACACTTGCGACTCTACAGCGTTGCACCCACGACGGGCTGCGCCGTAGAATAAGGTAAGAAAAAGGGCTGTTGCAACTGCAACATCATTACAACACACTAGGCTCTATTTCGGAAGGTTCTTTTGTGCACGGCTTCTGTTGGAGCGCATAACTTGTTGCTGATACAACAGACTGTCACGACAAATTTTGCATTTACAGTTTGACGATACTGGGCCGCCCAGCTGTATCCAATATCTGGAAGATAGGGTTTACCCTTAGTCTTGAAGTGATTTGCATGTAGACGGAGTGTAATAAGGAGGGCTTGTACCTGTACCTATTATCAGCCAACTGTCTGCTAGAAGACGAATGGAAAGACTAGAAGACTGCCTTTCGCTTAAAAACAAGACCAAGAAAAGTTAAAACCCCATCTTCAGGTCCAGAACTTTACTTGTGTATCTGGCTGTTAGGTGTGGCTTTTCTTGCTGCACCACGCGATTGGTCTTGTAGATTGAGCTGTGAATAACTACGGTCGGTGTCTTGGGACAACCAAAGAGAGCCGTGACTCGGCGCCGATGCGACATTCATAGATAACAAATGGAATAAATACATTTGGACAAAAAAATGACACTAAAATACGCACTAGATTATTAACCGAGCCAAATTCACAGGCACAGAGATAGAGGTCAAACAAAGACGGATGACCCGTGGTCAAAGTCACTGGCAAAGACCTCAAGTTCCAGGCCCCCAAAAAAGACAACGTTGCAGTCTGTGCCTTGCAAGTAGCCTACTCACCGTCGGTTCGCTCTCTTCTTTCTTAATAGCCTCGCACATTCGGTACACCTTGTTCTTATTCCAGTCTTTTTTATTCAAACTATTAGTATACTGTATACAATAGATGCACATCATTTTGACGTAGCCGCCAGCACATGTCATGCGGGACAGCAACCCCCACAGACTGCCCGATAAAATTAGTTTGCTTCAACCAAAAAAAGACTATCAAACGCCGCGTTTTGGCCGATCGGAAATGTGCGGTCATCAAAAAAATGGCATCTTGTCCAATAAAAGATCAAAGATGAAAGGGGTGGAGCGGGAGGGAGGTTAGATGCACTGTTGCCGTCGTAGCCGTACCCTTCCAATGAGAGCTGCGCAAGACCAAAGCAACAATAAAATAAAGAGTAATCGCGCGTGGTTAGCTGTTTTGGTCGCTTTTCTGCAGGCCTGGGGCAGTAATAGAAAAGTCAGATTCCCTCTAGTTAACTAGTGAGCGCCTCGCCGCTGTTGGCGCTGTAGAGGGCCCAAAGGATTCCCGGCTGCGGTTTGTTCCAGATGCTGTCGAGTAGCAACTACATGCCTAGAGTTTTTGGCTTTCTCCCCCCCGTATTTAGTACAGATTGAAAGGCGAAGCGAGGTCCTCTTTTGATAATGATGGGCCCTCTGCTCTCTCCAAAACCAGACCAAGTGGCGCACTGTTTGGACAAGAGGGCGTCTTGGCAAATCTGGCAGTCTTTGCCTGCCGACACTTTCCTACTTTGCGAGGATACAGACTTCTGGTTCGCTCAGTTGGAGGGCAAAAGGTTTCCGACTAGAGCGGAATGGGCAAGGACCACGCCAAGTTACGCAGTCCTGTGCTCCGGAGACAAGCTATTCTTTCGTCACTGTGGCTTGAGAGTGCTATGGAGACCTGTCAAGGGCCAATGTAGGTACAATATATGTTTGGGCTGGCTGGAGAGGCGCCGAGTGGCGAGAGAGGCTTGGTCCTTCGCTAAGATAAACAAATACCTCCTTCATCACTTGTACTGCATGTCATTGGGTTCAGCATCGGACCATGGCGCATCATCCCCATGTTCACTTGTCTGGCATCGGGATCCCGTTTACGGTTAACAGCAAAGGCAGCCGCCCTGTACATTTAATTTACATTGTGCTAGTAGTTATTCATCAGCCTCATTGGCTGAGCGCCTCTTTATGGTCATGGAAATGATATGTGACGTTTTCCCCGTCTCTTCATCGCCAAACGAGTTTCTGTAATAGCGTTGTACAAGAAGACTATGAATCGGGGCCGGACCGGTCGGAGATGGGTGACGCCCAGCAGCTAATAAAAAACAGACCAGGCAGAGTATAGTCTCATTTGTTGGGGGACCCCGTCATTCAGGAAAACGAGCAAGGAATACTAAGTAGTTGACATATTTTTATTTATTTTATTTTATTTTATTCTTTTTTACCACCGTATAAATTACACCTCCATACTGTAAATGACTTGCACATTCAAGTCATGCAGGCAGCCACAGGTTGCTACGGCTATCCCGGCAACGGCTGCACACTGCGTGACCGACAATATGTTTGGGATGGGCGAAATCTCCACGGAGAAAGTCAGCCAGCTGTAATATGTACACATGTTTTTGCGTCTATCTGCGTGATGTGGTGTGGCAATGTCCCGGAATCACGGGTGGCTGTCTGCGACATTTTTGGTGAGCGAGGAGCGTGCCGAACAAATGATGAGCTTTGTACTCCGTACGATGCGCTGTAATTTTTGGGGTAACAGTAACCAGTTAATGGAGAAGCTCTGATGGTGGGAGGGGACGCAACCTTGCAGGGAAGGCGTCTACTGTGCTGGGATCATCCAAGCTAGTTTGGTAAATTTCATGGAGGAGTGGGCATTCTGCTTGATCGATGAAGCTGAACCTCTGCCTTGTTGTTTCCCTGTGGTTGCCGCCTAGTCTGCTGTGGCTGTTATTTCTATGCAGGTGGTGGTGGGGAAAAAAGAGGCATTTATTAACATGGGGAGATTTGCGGCAGATGATTGAATGAGGGGTTCTCCAAGCTGGCAGATTGGGTGAATGAATCGGGACGAGGAAGCGAAAGAATTTCACTTTCCTTATTTCTGCCTATCAGTAGCTGCAAGAGCAATCAGTGACCGCCATTCGTGATTGTGTTGACCAGGTGTCCTTCCAGAGTTAGTTCCTCCATTAGTTGCAGAAATTGCTCATGTGCTTTGCTTTGGTCATGTCAGAATCCGTATCTTCAACTCCGGAAATATCCCCTGACCGGAAACCTTGCCTCTCCTAGTACTAACGTTAACTAGTAATAGAGTAAGCACGCAACCGAAGATGACAAGGGGGTAGCAAAGGAAGCTGTCGGTTGGTCGGTTTGAAAAAGTTCCGAAGACCGACAAAGTTGGAGCACACAACGCCCGCCAAAAGAGGTTAACGCACCTTATTTAATATTGCATCGAAACAGTTTCATTACCAGTACAGGAACAAACCCTCTCTGACTAGCGCCGGGCCATTGCTCTCTTCGCTCACTCACCGCAGGTTGGTTTTTCGTTTTTATTGCGGAGCCCGTTGGTGAGGCGGAAAGCTGGAGTTGACCAGTAGACAGCGGGCATTTACATAGTGTACCTGTTTATACAAGTGGTAATAATAGCAAGGAATCCGCTTTCTCTCCACCCCAACGACGGCGCATGCATGAAAGCACAAGGCTGCCCCTCATTCAAGGGGCCAGGTGATGTGAAGGGAAAGAAGGGGCCAGGTGAGCTCTGAACATGGCAAGACAAGCAACAAGCAATGACGCCATCTTCCCGTTCCTTTGGTAAGGATTGGTGTATTTTGAAGTGGTTGTGTTACGGTGGCTGGCGATGGAAGCGCAAATCCCGGTCAATCTCGTGTCGTCAGCATGTACGCAGCCAAAAGGCACACAGTCTGTGATTTTCTAGAAACAGCGGCGGGCGATCAGGCCCTGAACATTGTCTGTACTCGGTAGCATTATGAAATAAGCCTCAGACAGACATTCAGACATGGGTTCATTGGCATAGGTGGCCAGAAAATCAGAAATGCTACATGTCTCATCCATGTGTAATGAAGGCGGGGGCTGCCCTTGTTTTAGTTGGAGGAGAGGGGACGACGAGCCAGGTGGTGGGCGGCGTTCCGTCCGAAAAGTCGTCTCCCTACTGGCACGGCGGACACGGGCTGTTATTAGGTGATTGATGATGATAATGCCAAGAGGACCTGAACCAAGGACGATTCCAATGCAGTTCCAAGACATATTTCTTAGGCTCTTGGCGAGTACGGGCGACTATGGCGATTAGTTGACTGGCGATCAAGCCCGGCAGAATGGAATAAAATAATAAAGCTGCACAAATGTTTGGAGAAGGACGAGCCCACGGATAGAGTTACTCGTTCCGGAAAGGTCGCTCGATGAGAGCTGCAGGAGAGCCTGTATGCAGGTTGGATGTACTTTGCCTGCATTAGCCGCTCAAGATTGTGCTGTACTGTACATTTCAGGGCGCCAATGCCCCAACAAGCCATGCGGCGTTTGACTTGGAGACTTGGAGTCTTACTGGTATTAAATAAGTTTAAATCAAAGCAAAATTCATGGGCGTGATGATGACAAGTAAATTGACATTGTGTTTTGCCACGCATACCTCTCTTGTTTTGTGCCAATTATTTGCAAAAAGAGGCCAGCAGGCGAATGGCGCAAACGTATATGCAGCCAAGACTTTTGTTCTCCAAAGCAGAACCCTCGTCCCTTTTTACCCCTACGATGGGCGTCTGCACGATGGTCCAGAGGTGGGACGTGAGCTGGCTGGAGGGCAAGACTTTTGCTTAAGAAGGATAAAAATTTCTTTGGCGGGCTTGGCAGAGCGACAGTGTGAGGACCGTTTGACGGATGACTCTGGTGACATTGATTTCGGCATTGACGATTTAACAAGCCACGGAATGTACTCCAACTCGGTCCCTGTATTCGATACACGTTTGTCGTTGCTGGAGCTGGAGAAGGCAGGACATCGGGAAAGGAGGCTAGCTGACAGGCGGCGTCGATACGGAGCATCATCACCCTGGTCAGGGCTCTAGAGCAATATGATTTTGCATTTCATCTGAGGGCCCGACCCCACTGATGGTCATTGGAGTCTTTTTGAGACAGGCCAAGATGCGGTGACGGAGCGTTGATGAGGTACACTGGGAGTTTGTCATGTTTGTTGCAGACAGTTGCCACGGTTGCTGAGCTGCTTCAGTGGCTAGACTGCTGCAGTGGCTACAGTGAGTGGCTAGAGCAGTCACAGGGCCTAACTTGCATTGGGAGTGCACATGGAGCCTTCGCGCCGGACCTTGACAATTACAAAAGGTCACTCAATCGCGATACATTGGAAAATTCATAAAAATAGGCCTCAAATGTACAAGATGAAATGCATCTCGACCAATTTTCCGCATTTGTTTCCGTACAAGTACCCTGCTCTGGCAACGGGACTCTCCGGCTCCCTCTCCCATACTGCGTACTGAGTCTCTACATGCACAAAACCAATGCACAATAAACTCATTGTCTGTACCTTGTTTTACCGTGCACAGATCAATTACCATCTTCTGCCGATACCGTGGATGCTTTCGCTGCCCTTGTACAGTATACTTTCGATCCGAGTTGCTTGTTCCCCAGCAAAATCTTTTGCACCCCACACGCCCCTCTCTAGGGCCTCTCTCCACAGAGGACACGCCCCCCCATTTGTCCCTGTACTTTTGCACTGACGGCACCAACAATCCGCTGTAGACGCCCGCTGGTCGCACTCGATTCACCACTGTAGAGTCGCTGCACAGGCACTTTTCAGCGCCCGGCCGCCTCACCATAGGCAATGGTCACCAGCTTCCTCATAAATGCCTCCTAGTCCGCGCCCACTTTTCACCACGTCCCCCCAAAAGCGCCGTTTGTCCTATCTACCAATTTTTTTCCTCAGCTTCTGGTTTTCCTAGTGGAGAGTGTTTTTGTTTTATCAACTCTCCCCTCTAAACATTTCTCCTTTTTTTCCATCCTCTCTTTCCAATCCTCTCATCTGCTTGTTGATCCAGTTTGTTCCCATGGACCTGCAGGCGTAGTCTCGCCTGTTTCTCTCTCTGCCCGGTTCTCCAACTCGCACGCGTGCAGCCGCCCAATTTCGACGCTCCCGCTAGCAAACGCCGCGGCCAGCAGCAACGAAGGATAAACGAAATCACGCTTCAACACCGGGACAAAAACCTATGAATCGAATTCAAGCTCTTTGCATTTCTTCACAACTCGATTCCATCCCCAAAGGCCTACTTTCGGAACCTTGAACTCAATTCCCCTCCATAAGCAACCACAACCCAGAGAACTGTTCTAGAACAAATCGCCTGACCAGCAACTTTGGTATCGAGTGCAATTGCTTTCGGCAAAAAGGAAAATCGAATTATATTACCAAAAGAAAATAACCCCTCCTTCTCCTCGTTCGTCTCGACAATCCTAGCCTGTTGTGGCTTGCATCGAATACTTGGCCAGCAGCCTCCTTCGCCCAAAAGCCTCGTCGGTGTCTCCGCGGAACCTGTCGCTGCCAATACTCAGTCGTTTCGGCATTGTGGTGGTCACACACGAAGCAGCATCCGTAACAGGGTTTCTCTGTGCCATTCTCGCCTCGCCTGTTTCCAGCGACCCTTTCGACCATCTTAGCGCCCTTCTTGGCCTTGTTCCGCTCTCTGCAACTGAAAAGGACAAGCCTTCCCCCCCCATCCATTACGTCGTTGGGTGCCGCTAAATTCCGTCTACCAATCCACTATCTCGAGGCATCTCACTGGGCCGACCAAACAAGCCCACTCTTTTCTTCTCTACTTTTTTTCAGCGCCTTCGGTCTCCTTTCTTCAGGTCTTCTAGGTACCTATCGAAGCCTGTCGCCGGCCATTTACAGGCCCCATCGTCGAACGACCCCCACTGTACCGACCACCAAAAGTCAAGTGGCCAACTTCTAAAAAGAGCTGGTTGCATCAATTCTTGTCCAAATCCTTAGCGGCACCATATTTCGCATTCGCCCATCGCTTTTGCCCGCTAAAAAAAGTAATTCGCCGCCTCGCTCTTTCGCCCCGTCCGCTCTCCGCGTCCGTCCCGTCTTGTCCGTTTCTTGTCGCACAATACAGGCACGCTTGCAGACTTGAATCGTCAAATTCAAGACACACAAGACAACAGGTTGCTGCGCAAAAACCAACACTGCCCCGACATTACTCATCGTCCTTTTATTTTATTTTATTCTACCTTGTTCAATCGAGCATCATAATTATGGCCGCCACATTATTGCGCCCGGCCGAGCCCCAGGTCATTGCGCCCGATTCAGGTCAGTTGCTTCCTCTTCAGGTTCTCTTAGTTCATCCCGCGGCCATTCCCTTGCCACTCCTCCGCCCACGAGCCGGCACCAGTCGCTGTACAAGCTTTGGCGCCCACTATTCTTAGCCCTCTGGTCTGCCTCGTCGGTTCCCTGTTCGCCTGCCTGCCCAGTAAAGCTAGGCACTCCTAGGTTGCCAGCCCAGCTTCCCATGGCCGCATTCATCATCCCTGCTTATTGATCCGTTTCCTTATCCTTGCTTGCCAGTCACCTGTGACGTGATTCAGTCACTCCGTCCCAGTTGTGTTTCCTTTGTCCCCCATCTTACATGCTCTGCTCGGAATTGTTCTCCCTCATTTATTTTTCTTCTTCATTTATTATTGCAATTGATTCACTTTGACATTGGACGATCAATTTCTTTGTACTGACGATTCGGTCGCTCGCACCAACAGACTCCTCGGATACGACGGATTTCAAACCTCACCATTTTTATTCTCACAGCTTTTCGACCTCGCCCCGCCAATTCCCTAGCGACATTCCTCATCCCATTTTGGAGGAAGAAGCAGCAGACGTCTCTGGTAGCGAGTCACCTATAGAGCCTGTTACTCCCGTTAGCGGCGGCCGTCATTCACAGGACTTTACTGGCGTCCTTCTGACACCCTACAACACGACCCCAACTCCGCCCACCTCGAATCCTACGAAATCGCTTAAACCCGATTCGCCGTGCGATCAGACCACGCCCACGCAAACTCCCGCCACCTCCCTCGATACCTTGCATCGCGCCAGCACAGTTACTGGCAACACGACTGTGGGTATCCCGGAGCCCGCAACCCCGGCTCAGAAGCAAATCGAGTCTGAGACCGAACCGCCTCAGCTCGGCTCCCTGTCTCGCCGCTCGACTCGTGGCTCTACCTCCAGCTTCAAGCGCACAATGACGAATCTTTTCCGTCGAACATCGTCCGCTGTCGAGCGTGACACGCCAGTCTTTGACACTGGCTCGTCAGCCTCTTCAGAAAACAGCATTTTCCATCGCACGCCTGCTCCTACAAGTGCACCACGCAGCATTCCCGCTCCCGCGTCATATAAAACACATTCCACGGCATCCAACTCGCCTCCCACGCCCGGCTCGCCCCTGGAAATGGCCCCATCACATAGGACCAGTGCAGCCGCCCTCGGCAAGTCGCTGCCAGGACCCGAGGACTTCGGTAAGAAGCCCCGCGCCTCTACCGGCCTGACTCTACGCGGCCGCGCCGTCAACTTTGTTGGACGTAATGGACGCAAAGCTCCTCGCCGTGCTAGCAGCTTCGACGCTGGCAACAGAGATGGAGCTCTGCCACCACAGGAGCAGACCGGCAGCAAAATGTATCCTGCCGAACGCCAACCCTGGGCTCTTCCTCCTGATGTCGGTACCGGCACCAAGGCCCGCCGCATGAGCCTGAGTCTACCTGATGATTTCAGCATTGATGTTGCCGAGCTTCTGGCCGAATTCGAGTACCAGCACAAGCTGCTTGGTCGCCACGGCAAACATCTTGGCAAAGGTGCGGCCTCCAAAGTTACTCTCATGGCTCGCAAAGGCTTCCCTACCGAGCTCTATGCTGTCAAAGAGTTTCGCGGCAAGTCCAAGAGCGAGAGCCAGGATGAGTACGAAAAGAAGATCAAGTCGGAATTCAGCATTGCCAAGAGCCTGCACCACCCAAATATTGTCGAAACCATACGCCTCTGCACCGACCACGGACGATGGAACCACGTTATGGAATACTGCTCAGAAGGTGACCTGTTTAGCCTCGTCCAAAAGGGCTTCCTCAAGGGCGAGGCCAAGCTCAAGGACAGACTCTGCATCTTCAAGCAGCTTGTGCAGGGCATCGCCTACCTCCACGCCCACGGCATCGCCCATCGCGATATTAAGCTCGAGAACCTTCTCATCACCAAGGACAGCAAGATCAAGATTACCGACTTTGGTGTTTCCGAGGTTTTCACAGGCACCCACCCCGGCCTCCGCGAATCCCACGGTCTCTGTGGCCAGAACATGGGCGATGTTCGTCTTTGCTCTCCCGGCATCTGTGGTAGCGAGCCTTATATTGCCCCCGAGGTCCTTGCCAAGAAAGGAAACTACGATGCCCGCGCTCTCGACGTTTGGAGTGCTGCCATTGTCATGATTTACCTCAACTTTGGTGGCGCCATCTGGTCCCGCGCCGAGCCTGGCAACACTCACTACGATAAGCTGGTAAAGGGCTGGGAACGCTGGTACGCCAAACACCCCCAACCTGATGCCACCATTTCCGACACCGACTACCCCAAGTGTCTGGCTCTCGATGTTGGCGTCAACCCTCCCGCCCTTCGACGTGTGCTTCTACAAATGCTCAACCCTGACCCAGCCAAACGCATGACTATCCAGGAAGTTATTACCAACCGCTGGGTCAAGAACATTGAATGCTGCCAGATCGAGTCCTATGATGACCCAGCCGGCTGCATCGATGCGACCAAGAAAGACTGTATCAGCAACAAGAAGATTTTCTGCCACACCCACCTTCCTCCCAAGACCATGGGCTCTCACTCCCTCGGCAAAATGCCCGGTCAACCCGGCTACTAACTAAGCCTTGGGATGCCAAACCAAACTCGTATATCACTCGCATCCGATTCATGACATATTTATTACTCCAAGATGACGTTTATTATTTTATTCTTTCCTTTGTCTCTTCTTTGTTTTCTTCCCATAATAGTATTTTATTGGGGAACGAGCTTTGAGTCTTTAATAGATCAAGCACACTGGCATGGGGGCGTTTGCATTGGGGGCCCCTCGGCGTTTTTTACGTGGATGTTTCTATTTTTTCTTTACCCGTGTGGTTTTTGCTCTTCCTATTGTCCCACGCGCAGTGGAAACTCGGAATATACCTCGGGCATTGAGATGGAGGGTGGCGTTGGAAGGGAAATGGACATTCGCTTTTGAGTAGAATGAATGCGCCTGCTCATCTGTTAATATGTTGATTGACACTGTCCTTTTTGTATACATTATAGCTACCTTGACAGCAAGGCAAACTCGGCTCCTTTTGAGCATCGAGTTTCAACGTGTGAGCCAATGCAACACTTGAACACTACCTTTCTGGAATGAGATGATGTCCTGTGCATTTTGCAAACTTGTAGGCCCAACCATGATGATAAACACTGGAGCCTTCATGGGAACGCGGGTATGTGTATGGAGACTCAGCCTTGACTGGCAATGTTTCGCGTATCTTGGCAACAGCTTCTTGGGAGATGGTCGGATCTTTATGGGTAGAAATTAGTAGACGGGGTACTTGCTAAACATGATGGGCGATGCCATCCATGAGCCTCTTCGGGACTGGTGTCAGTGATCCCCGACACGCGGCCAGTATCCAGCAGCAACTTTTAAGATTGATGCACTCGTAACATATGACGCATATAATTATATTTGAACAAATACTTCTTCATTTGTTCATATTGACTCTTATGAAAGCAAGTGACACTTATCGACAACCTGGTGCCCAAATGTAGTATTTTGTAGCTGGCGACCGACACGGAGTTCTGGACTTTTCCGGGCGGAAAATTCGGACCTAAAAGCCCTTTCAACAGTCTGCATGCCCTGGAAAGACTGCGAACTCTTCTGGACATTTTCTTAATTCTCGACATGTTGGTGTCAGATGCAACTTTTGTAGTCTTCTGCATGATGGGGAGATGCAACACATGAACCATTCTGGACCAAGAGAAACCTTCCCATTTACGGACATGTTTGTGGCTACTTTTGACGCGGATTTGGAATCTTTCTGAAATCCCTTTTATTTTTTATTTTTTTTATTTTTCTAATTTTTCTCATCTCTCGACACAGTATTTCTGTGCCGTCGGGGTGCCCGCGCACTAAAAGAATAACAGGGTCTGGAGCCTTTGCAACGTGACAATATGTACGGAGTCGTCTACTTGGGATAGGGCTTGGCAAGTGAGACGGACCGTCCATCAAGCCACACTTTCATACCAGACTATTGATATATGATGGGAAGGCCATGCGAGGTGGGAGGGGAACCGCCCCGTACCTTGCAGAAATGAGGTCCAAATCCTGTGACGATTCCACCCCCGATTCCACCAATGGGGCGTACCATGGGCTGGAAATCCATCGGGCTTTTCACGGTCCATCTTAAGGCAAGGTGGTTTTCTGTATTGACTATCCTTGAACCCTGTTCGTTAGTTGACGCTACTTTTCGGCCGGGACAAAGGCGGCGCTAGCTGGGTGACCGGACATGTGCAGAGCACTCTCTCTAGACTCTGCAGCTGAAAACGCCTCCTCCTTGCCAACCGCCGGACAAATGTTGGTTGCTAATCTATTTGCTACTTGTTCCTGGGAGACATATATCAAAACTGTAAATCAATATGAGAAAACCCCCCAGGTTCAGACCTACACTAATCCGTACATGAAGAGCAGACAGGTAGTCAGTTTTACAGATTACAATACGGAATAGATTAAAATGGGTAAAAAATAAAGGTTGCGACGCCGAGCGAGGCGTCTGACATGGCCGATTTAAATATCGGTTCAATGAGTTCATCCGCGTTCGGCTTTCAGAAACACACGACGTGGTCCATCCTGCCTTGCATCCCAATACACGGGCAGAGCGATTTAAGTCGGAGGAGAAGACACAAATTCGCCTAAGAAACAGAAACATCGGCAATGCATGTACCCCAGAGTGGCACCTCTCTTGGCACCTTCTGGGCGGTGCACGTACATGGATTAATCGGAGCCACAAGAGGGAACCACTCAACTGCAGTCAGAAAACGCTTCGGCATTTGCATGGCGATGGAGTTTTTGAGTGGTTTAAAAGTTGGCAACCCCATTCGGCTATCGTCTACGCCTCCCGCTGCTGATTGGCTTGAGTCATGGACAGATTTGTCTTGTATTGTTCGGCATAAGATTACACTAATTTAGGCAAGAAATGCGGAAGGAATAACCCAGGAGGAGGGGCGATACAATTCCATCTAGATTCCGGAGCCTTTTTCTCCGTCCATCTCTCCTTTTGCGTCTCTATTGCCAAGCAAAGATGGTCAGATCTAAAACCTTTCCAGAGTGAGAACGCCGCAAAAGTACGCTCAACTTCCACGTTGTCTTATTCACTACGAATTCTCATTAGCTAAACTCATGAGCCCACACGTAGCCGAATTGTACCAAAAGAAAAGGATTTCTGCGTTGAAGCGGAGCATCTGCACCGCCGAGAAGGAGTTCATCCACACGATGCTACCTGTCACCACTCTGTCCTGGCCAGGTTGCGGAAGAAACCCACCAATTCCCATTTCCCACCCACTTCGCTAGTTTGAGAGTGACAGGGGGTTGTGTCAGCCGCCAAGGGAAAGGGAAAAGGTGGACAAGGGCCAAATGCTGCTTTCGGCAATAGCCACTTACACCTCATTGGGTGAACCATCCCTCTTCCTTGAGAGCATACACCAGTTCTGGTGTTACAACAGCTGGTTCCACGGAGCTGAAAGAGCCACGGAAAATCATCAATCCCACGTGTAACCCTTCAAGTCTACAGAAGGACGGTACCCCGCAAATTGGTGAATTAGGAAGGTAGTTTAGACCTTATCCTTGAGCTTATTGTGGGATACGTACAAGTTGCTGCGATTTTTGGACAAATAGGAGAAGGAGGGTAGGATTGTAGAATATTCCACCATTGGAAGAGCTCCGTGTAAGTCGGGATGCAACCTTGAAGCCTTGTGTAAGAAGCAGGGACGGCAATCCTGAATCATCTGGTATGGGTTTCGACTAGGGCCTCCATACCAGTAGCTAGCTATGGCAAATGAAAAGGTGAAGGAAGAAAGCCGAGGTAACTATTCGTTTTGTTTGACGAGGGAGATGGCCTTACACCATGTTTGAAACGAACAGGGGCAAATTTATATAAGTATAGCAATCATCCCGTGTTTCTTTAATCTTTTGCCAACTCAGTCACAGGCTTTTCTGACTTTCAATTCGTTCTTTACAACAAATCACCACTTTCCTTTCATTCTTTTCATTTCATCTTCTTCTTCATACATATTTTTGAAACATACCAAAACCTTCTCTTCTCAAAATGCTCAACAACATTGTCGTCCTCACCACGGCCCTCGCTGCTGGCGTCAGCGCTGCGCCTTCGGTCCTCGAAGCTCGCTTCTCCGACTCCTACAAGGGCCTCACCGGCAACGGTGCCGCCTCCCAGGGCTGGCCCGCCATCTCCGCCTGGGGCTCGTATGACCAGCTCTGGAACGCCAACGTGCCGCTGATGCAAAAGTCGTGCGGCTGGAACGGCTGGGGCGCCGACAACTCGGCCGGCGAGATCCAGTCCATCAAGGAGGCCATTGACCAGATCGCGGGCTCCACGGGCGTCGAGAAGCGCTTCATCCTGGCCGTCATGATGCAGGAGAGCAAGGGGTGCGTCCGCGTCCCCGTCACCGACAACGGCGTCCGCAACCCGGGCCTCATGCAGAGCCACAACGGCAGCGGCAGCTGCGCGGGCAAGAACCCGTGCCCCAAGGCCACCATTGTCCAGATGATCAAGGACGGCGTCGCGGGTACTAGCTCCGGCGACGGTCTCCAGCAGACACTCGCCAAGGCCAAGAAGGACACGGGCAACGGCGCGGAGCGCATGTACTACGCCGGCGCGCGCATCTACAACTCGGGCTCGGCCAACTACAACAACCTCAACGACGGACGCGGCTCGACTGCGTGCTACGCCAGCGATGTCGCCAACAGGCTGACTGGCTGGACCCTCGCCGCCAGCAAGTGCCGTGCTTGAGCAAAAAGTCCTTCGCTATCTTAGTGCGGTGAACGGGGAAAAGGGAATGGTGATTTCCAACGTATATAAAATTTGGAACTGTATGTACGGACCAAACTTTCATTTCTTCAATGTATACAGTTTTTTCTCGACAGAACATAAAAAGATCATTTCTCTGCTTATCAAATCAACTACCCGTAACTGCAATGTACCTGGCAACAGTTGCCTGACCATCTTTGAGCGTCATGACGGCATCTGCGCCCTCAAGAGTCGACGTCCGATGCGAGATGACAATCTTGGTGCAGGAGCTGAATTCTTCATCTAAAAGTCTATTGATGCGCCACTCTGTGCCCTCGTCCAAACTCGCCGTCCCTTCGTCCATCAGCAAAAGCTTGGAGCGCGTGGCCTTTTGGTGGAGGATAGCACGCGCAATCTGGAGGAGTTGTTTCTGGCCGTGGGAGAGCTTCATATCCTTCATCGACGTCGAGAGGTCGCCGCGGCTGCAGACAATGTCCCAGAGACCCACGCGGCGAAGAGCAGTCTCTTGCATCAAGGGCGTCATGGTGTAGCCGGGCGGGCGGCAGCTGGCGTCAAAGGGATCGAGGTTAAAGCTGACGGAGCCGCGCAGGTGAATGCCGTGTTGGGTGATCGTGGTGATGCGGGCGCGCAGCTCCTCAGCGGGCACGGACCGAAGCTCACAGTTGTCAATGGTGATTGAGCCAGAGTAGTCCAGCAAATTGAGCATGGTCAGCAGTACCGTAGATTTTCCGCTGCAGCAACAACACGGATTTGTCAGCCTGCAAAAGTATAGCAAGAGAAGGTGAAATGTGATAGAGTGGGTGTTAGGCAAAGAAAAAAGACTTACCTTCCTGTTCGACCTACGAGGCCGAGTGTCTCGCCGGGCTGAACAATTACTGACAAGTTGCTCGCAGGGCAGAATGGTGCAGAATTGCGCGGTCTTTTGCAACACGAGTATCAGCACCGTTGATGGCAGCCAATTCAATTTTTTATAGCGACTTACTTGTACGTTGCAGAAACGTTGCGCATCTCGACGCGGCCCAAAGACGGCCACTCAGGATGTGCAGGCATTGCGCCAGGCTGATATTCGATAGGCGTGCTATCTGCATAAGACCGAATGCGAGACACGGCCCCAAACGCCGTTTCTAGAGCTACAGAGGCTAGAATGAATTCCGATAGGTTGCGGCTAAAGTTAATGAGGCTCAGCAGCGCAAGGCCCATTGACGGGCCTGACGCAGTACTAGGATAGTTCACCGCCACGGACACAATAGCGATTGCCGCAAAGGCAGTAGAAAAACGCATAACACCTTGAAGCCATTGCTGAACGCAATACAAGAAATACACAGGCCGCTGCGTGAGACTTAGAATATTATGGAATTTCCGTGTTACATCTTCCTGCCAGCGGAAGGCGCGAATATGCTGGATGCCAGCCGCCGTTTCTGTCAAGTGTCGAACTAAGTTCTTGGACGAATCAAGCTCTTGTACACGCAGCTGTCGAGATGTGCGGAGATAGTATTGCTGGACAGCAACCGCAAGAGCGATGAACAGTGGTATGATGGGAGCTGCATAGGTTGCGCCAGCACTGATGACGCCGACTTGGACAATAACACTTGTGCAACCTATTTTCGTTTTGCAACCCATTGTGTTAGTATATGTTAGATAACTTACGCTGCGTTTAGGTAACTTACGAAAAACGGTTGGCAAGACCAAGGCGGCAAGCCGTTGCGTCGCCATGGTCATGTCCTGGCTGAAACGGTTCACAACGGAGCCGGCGTCTTCGTTCATTAGGAATTCGAATGTAGCACCAAATGTGGCTTCCGAAAGCCTGCGATGCAAGCCACTGGCAGCCCTGGCGTTGACAGTGTAGAAAAAGACTCTGAGCGGCAACGATCAGTCCGGGATATGGAGCTGTAGAAAAAAACCCAAGGAAAATTACTCACATTGAGGCGAATACAGTAGAAATTGGGTAAAATACACACAGAAGCGCAAACCCAATATAATAGCGGTGGTTTCCAGGATCTCTCCCAAGCCAAATACGTACAAAGATGGCTGGACGAAGTTAGCCTGCTGGCCTGGACCTTCAAGCTGCAATATATTCTGTAACTACTTACCAGGTAGTTGCTCTGCAAGAGAAGAAATGGCATCCGCAACTAGAAAGAATATTATTCTGAAAGGCCCAGCCGGGCTCAAATAGTACGTATACAATGACCAGTCTCCTTTGGGGGCGTAGGGTTGCTCATCATCGTTGGCATCTTTGGTTGACGAGGCCGGTACAGTTGGGAGCTCTTGCAAGCCACCACCGCCCATGGGCTCCATTTTAGACGCGTGCTGCGACTGAGTACGGTGGCTGAGATCTTGCCGGCCCGCATCAATCTCTTCAAGCTGAACCTGTTTGATATAGCCACTCTCTGAGATGCGAAGAACAGTGTGGGCATCAACGAGATGCTGCTTCATGCTTGTCGTCATGATGAGGGATCGTCCGTCCGCTATAGCATGTCCATCCGAGAGAAGACGTGTACGAACTACATTTGACGTCTCTTCATCAAGTGATGAAAACGGGTCATCGAGAATCATAACATCAGCTTCAAAATATAACGCGCGGGCGAGTGACTGTGTGCATACGTTAGTAGTGGGTAAAGACTTTCGAGACACTTAACAAAAGCAACCTACAATTCTTTGCTTCTGTCCACCACTAAGGTTACAACCTGTATTTCCCACAATCGTTTGATCACCGTTGGCTAGCTGCTGAAAATCGATGTCCAAGTCGCAGATGAATATGACTTTTTGGTATAAAACGTGATCATACAGCTTATCACCGATGATGTTTACACGAATGGTAGCGTTTATCAGAAAATGTTGCTGAGCAGCATAGGCCACTGATAATGAAGCAATCGTAATTGATCCAGTGTTTAGCAGTACTTCACCAAGTAGTGCTTTTAAGAAGGTAGATTTGCCACAACCAACCGGTCCGTAGACCATTGTAACTTCACCCGGGTAGATACATACAGTGACGTTTCGTAGAATGGGGTCAGAGTCTTTGTCCAGAGAGATGACAGCATCCTGAAATTGAATCAAAGATGGAACTGTGGCCGCTCGGTAGCGTCTGTTTCGAAGATTTCTCGTCGAGGGTCTGCGACTGGTGCTGCCCTGCGGAGGTTGAAAAAGTTGGCGAGGGTCTGTTGCTTCGGCCTTGCGTAGATATTCTTGGATCCGAGACACACAAGCAAATCCGGTGGACCAGATAGAGAGTTTGGCTAAAAGGTCGGAAAGAGGCAGGGAGACTAGGTCCACCAATGCAAGTGTCGCAAAGAAACGGCCAGTCGACAGTGATTGAGACGCCCTAGTCCAGAACAAAGTCGCCGCAATGACGAGCGCCGGGGACACAGTCTCGGCAAAGGCGGCTTCTCAGGATTAGTGGGAGTTTATGAAAGGCAAAAAAAGAAAGAAAGAAAAGAAAGAAAGAAAAAGAAAAAAAAGAGGCAAGGAGTGCTCACTTATTCCAAAGATTATGCAAAGAATCCGTCGATCAGTTAGGGAGACTTCAACTTCTTTATTATGCAGTTTCTGCAAGTGGCTCGTCATGGAAGGCGCCAACCCGAGCATCTTGATTTCGCGGACTTGGGCAAGTATGTTCGATGTCGTGGCGACACGATCCTGTGTGTGGCCGTTCCATAGCTTGCGCGTGATGCTCATCTGCTTGACCATGTGTCTGGAAGCAACGGCCACAACTAGGAGGAACAAGAAACATAAGTGTGGAGCTCGAGAGGACTGTACTTTATAAAGGGCTTACCTGTCGCCACTATAACAGTGATTATACTCGCAGCGCCGACAAAAAAAGAGAGAATTGTTACACCACATATAGTCTCAAGAATGAGTGCCCAGCTGTCGTAGCACAGTGATATGAGCTGCTCAATGCCGCCGACGTCAGCGCTCATTAGAGTAATGGCTGCCAGCTCATCGGCTTCGTTGGCAGAAATGGTTAATGATTTCTTATAGACTGCAGTGGCCAGAACTCCTCTCATAGAAACTCTTATCTGATTTTCAATGTGACTGTAGCAATTCTGGGCAATCTGGTTCTTTATAATTAGTAACCTTGACCAAAGTTTGTGTAGATGATGACTTTACCGCTTTGCCAATGAAGACTAGTGCAACTGCCAAAATGAGGCCTGTTCGTTTCTGTTGGGTTGGGAGATTATCATGAGAAGAACCAGAAACGGTATCAACAATATCCTGTAAGAGGAACGGCTCACTAACACGAAACCCCACGAGAAACAATCGCGGCAAGACAATGTAGACGTATGGCCAAGGATCGGAGAAAATGCAGGCCTTGAGCAGGGCATACTTGTCCTTTTTATCTTGCTTGTCCCACTGCTGCCTGAAAGCAAGATACTTTGCCTCTGCATCAAATTGAATTCCAATATCAGGAAGATGGTTGTTCTTAATCCTGTGACGAAACCCAAAGAGAAGCAGGGGATTCACCCAGGCAAACGTGGACCTGTTCCAGAAACCCGCCACTGTTTCATTGGTGCAAGCGTCTCGCGCTTCTTTTGAGACTACAAGAGAGCGCTTTGAAACTTCCTCTAGAGCGATCAATGTCAACTTCAAAGGAGGTAGGGCACATGCCAGACGTGCAACCGCGTGGAGGCTGTCGCGACGCCAGTAGGAGTAGACGGTCACCAGATCGAACAGAAGCGTGACGATCAGGTAAAAAGCAAGAAAGAAAACAGGTTGGAAGAAATGCGTGTGTGAAGAGTATCCTATGATAATAGTGCCGAGAGCGCTAAGAAACGAAAGAATGGAAGCCGCCTGAGCGGCTGGTGAGTTGAGTGGTGATTTGTACCATAAGACGACGCTTGTAAGCTGGATGGCGGCGACGGCGACAGCCGCGCCAAGCTTGAGCCAAAGGAGAATTCCTGGTCGCACAAGAACAGGACCTTTGACAATCTTGTAGATGTAGTATGGTACCGTCAAAATCATAAAGATGGATGGGACTATATGGAGAAATGCATGTTCAAAAAGGAGGGTAAAGTCGAACTGGCCAGACAGGCGCGGTCCAAAAGAGTTGTCGTCCATGTCTAGGATGCGGAAATGGCTGGCTTGAGAACACCCAGACGGTTTCGTTTCATAGAACACAAAAGTTAGGAGCAATACTGACGCAGAATATGAAATTCCAGAAGATGTAGTAGGAGTTTGGGAAAGATGAAGAGAAGAACAATAGCACAGGAGCAACAGCGGGCGGCCAACCAACTTCACACCAGAATATTGATGCAGGCGCGCAGAAGCGGGGGTGCCGCTTGACGAAGGATGCTGGTAGCCTTTTTCTCCTTTGCCCCCATGTTATATTAGATTTCCCGGCTGGCCCTCTTGCATATTGCACTTATTTATTTAGCCCAATGCGACTGTAGCCCCGAGACAACAGAGGGCGGACGGAGCAAACCTGGAGTCTGACCTTTGATCAAAATGCACCATTACACCAGAATTCAAAGAAAGACCGAACCTGACACCGCCTTCACATTGAAATGGTACGACACCTGGCCCCCACACAAGAATACAACAAAGCGAACCCATACATCAGAGCCGGCGCAGATGTGCAGCCAGGGCGAAAAGCAAGCAGTATTTTTTAATGGACAAAGGAGCTAAACAACGGGCGTTACAGGGCCGTAGTCGAGAATAGCGCAGGCGAACAAAACGCATATTATAGGTGAGTGGAGAGTGTGTACACCCATGGCTTGCATATATCCTGGTGCTCCCCGCTACCTTGCAGATACCAGCCGCCGAACTGACTGGAGGTTAGGCTCGTTCCCGTCTGGCTTAAGGGTTGGTCTCTGTCCTTTGGCTTCCCTTTCTCCTCTTGAGAAAATTAGCTGCTTGGTCGACTCGTCACGAAGCACATACGCTGAGCTAAGTTCTGACCTTCTCAGGTCGCTTGCTGGAGATTGTTGGTCAAAGTCAAACCAAGCGCAGCTTGAATCTGCAAGACGACTAATTTCACCCCACTCATTGGTACCTAGGTAGTTTGGATGCTTGTGGTGCTGACAGGGGTCTTCCGCCTGTCATGTTTAGCCTGCATGAGCTCTGCAAAAGTACCTGCAGCCTGAAATTAGTGTGCCGGCTTCACTCATGCTACCTGTGGGAGCCCGTTTAACTCCCCTTAAGCTAATCATCGGATATCAGTAAACTTGGACAAACTGTTCCAAATGAATACAACCCATTGTAGGAATAGTAGTGCTTACAGCGGCGCTACCAACACTCTTCGGCAGCGGGAACGCTCCATGAGACTATCAATAAATCCGAGGACCATCCTCGAGCGCCAATCCTGACAGGCACAACGCAAAGCAGAGATATTCTCTGCGTGGAGCAGAGCTCGCTTGGCGCAGGAGGGAGCCAAAGCTGCAAAACACCCAAAAACTCCGCAAAAGAAAATCAACAGTCACTCGTTCGCTATGTAGTGAAAAACATCTAGGTGGGGGTTGCTGGGAACAGGAACCCATCCAAGGCGCTCGCGAGAAGCAGAGGGTGGTGCTGAGTCCTGAACAGGCAGAAGTTAACAAGGGCAATCTCCTCTACAACACTGAAGGATCTGTGCAGGCTACTATTTTCTGCAGAAGGCTCTATTTCAGGAGTCATGCATCGTCATTAGCCAGATCCTTTCACGCGTATTTATTGCATAAAAATACACCGTCAACGCCTTCCCTAGTTACACTGTTTCTCCCTTTTTTGCATACTTGTAATAGAATATATATTTAAAAACTTTCAGTTTATACGTTAAATTGCCCTCTTCCCTACCTTTACTTCAGTGCCGCGCCGGGTTAAGTGCTGGTAAGTTGTATATATACATCAGTCACTAGATGAAAGCAAACACATTGGCTTCGTTGGACAGAAACTTAATAACCCGACATAATATACCTGATTTCCTTTGTATTAAGTCTTTTTGTCACAGCTTTACATTTGTTTTCTTTACAGCCCGTGTTGCCAGTCTGTCTGGTTCGGGGTATGTCTCAAGACATGTGCGTGGGGGCCATCCAACACCATCACCGACTCTGAGCCCTCCAGCGTAGCCATTCTATGAGAGATAAACAACTTGGTGCATCCGTCAAAAGCCGCCGTAAGGACTTCCATTATCCGCGTCTCTGTCTCCTCGTCCAAGCCGGCAGTTCCCTCATCCATCAGCAGGATTCGTGACCCCGTCGCCTCATGGTGCAGTATGGCGCGGGCTAGCTGGAACAGCTGCGCCTGGCCCTGCGAAAAGCTCATCATCTTCATCGGGGAGTCAAGACTCCCGCGACGGCTGACGATGCCCCAAAGCCCAACACGGCGGAGTACATCCATATGCATCTCATCCGTCACTACGGAGTCTGGTGGACGGGACTCGTCACCAAAGGGGTCGAGGTTAAACCTGACAGAAGCCTTTAAGTGGATTCTACCCTGCGTGACGATGGTCAGACGCGACCGTAACACATCAGGTGGGATTGTGCGAATTTCACGGTCATCAATGCTGATGGTGCCGCTGTATTCCAGCAAATTGAGAATGCTAAGAAGAATTGTGGTTTTGCCACTGTCGCAATTTTGGTTAGCCATGTGTAACGTTTTGAGTGGAAGTACCGCTTGCGATGAGATCCTTACCTTCCAGTTCGGCCTACAAGGCCCAGCGTCTGTCCGGGCTGGATAATTGCAGTCACATTTCGAACTGGGCTAAAGTCCGTTGCCGCGCCACCAGATCTGGTTTGGGGGGCATGCAAATTAGCGACTCGTCTTGCAAAAACGTGCCTTCCATAACTACTCACCTGTGGATAGCCGTTACGCTATTGAGCTCCAGTTTGCCTGTAGCAGGCCAATCGGATGGCACAGGTGCTGCATCTTTAAAGTCCTCCGATGGGGTGGTAGACGCGTAGGTTTGGATGCGAGACACAGCTCCAAACGCAGTTCCCATCGCCACAGTGCTCTTGATCCATATGCAAACCGTGTCGCTAAATGCAATCAAGCTCAGTAGAGCGAGACCCATTGAGTTACCAGACGTAGAACCTGGGAACTTCACAGCCAAGGTCACAACGACAACGGCGGCAACGGTGCTTGAGAAGTCTAGCACCCCTTCTAGCCACTGCTGGACACAGTACAAAAGGTACATAGGTCGCTGAGTAAGGTCAAGGATGGCATGAAACTCCTCTATAAGCCTGTCTTGCCATTGGAAAGCGCGGATGTGTTCGATGCCGGCCGCTGTTTCGACGGTGTGCCTCATTAAGCCCTTTGTAGTATCTAGCTCGAGAACTCGAAGCTGTCGAGATGTTCTCAAGTAGTACTGCTGGATGCAAAGAACGAACACAAGGAAGAACGGGATAACAGGAGCCGCATAGGTCGCACCTGAACTTATGATTCCAATGTCAGCCACTACCGAAATGGCACCTATTAGTTGCAGTTGTTAGTTAAAATGGGTTTCTTCTTTAACTGGAAGACAGAGGACGTACGAAAAACGGTCGGCATTATCATGGCAGGAGCGCGCTGTGTGGCCATGGAGATGTCTTGACTGAACCGATTCAGCAGAGAACCCGCGTCTTCATTCATCAAGAACTGGAATGTGGCACCGAATGTAGTTTCAACAAGGGATGTATGTAGACCACTGGAAGCTTTTGCATTAACCTTGTAGAAGAATGCACTGTAACGATGAGATAAGCAAGTGTGCAGCGCTGTCATGTCACATGTTTTAAATACTTACATTGCCGAAAGCGAATTCAGTATTGGATAAGCGACGCACAGAGCTGCGTAACCAGCGTAGTAGCTATGATCTTCAAGACCATGGTCCAGCCAGATGCGGACAAAGATGTCTGTTTGTGTTAGTAAATATTGAAGCGCCATCCACGATGGTCGGATTACTCACTTGGCAGCTTGTGGGAAATAGCAGCAATGATAATCAACACAAGCCAAGTCATAACTCCAAAAAAGCCAGCTGGTCGGAAGAAGAATGCATACATGGACAACCCGCTGTGAATGGCAGTGTCGGCAGGGCTGCTGGACTCATCTACAGCTGATGATGGACGTACTTCCGGAGGTTCAAACTTTTCGTCACGGCGCCCTATACTTTGCGGCGTTGGCAGGGTTTGAGCCCGAGTGTTTCGTACCAGCTCGTCCAGTTCTGCATTGATTCTTGCAGGGGTGATGTACTCCACTTGACCCTGGTTTGAGACACGAAACACAGTATCTGCATCGACGAGGTGTTGTTCTAGTGGCCATTGATTAGAAAACGAGGGCGGGTAATGAACTTCAAGTCATAAGGAGTGGCAGGGCGAGATGCAAATGGAACTTGGCAAGGGAGATGACATGGGAGGATGGCTGCAGAGTAGGGAGGGCATCTACTTACTCATGCTCGTTGTCATTATCAGTGTCCTTCCTCCAGGGGTAGCGTTGCCATCTGAAATGAGTCTGATCCGTATCAGGGCGGATGTTTCCTTGTCAAGCGAACTAAAGGGGTCGTCAAGAATAGTAATATCACCCTCATCATATAAAGCACGCGCAATGGACTGCAGAAGCATGATAATATTAGAATTTAGAACGTGGAAAGGAGACTTTGGGCCTGCAACTTACAATGCGTTGTTTCTGTCCACCGCTAAGATGGCTGCCGCCGCTTCCCACCAAAGTTGAGTCACCGTCAGGAAGTTGGTCAAAGTCAAGCTGCAAGTCACAGATGAAAATGACCTTTTCATACAAGAAGTGGTTGTAGGGCTTGTGACCGATAATGTTTAGGCGAATCGTGGTGTTCAATAGCCACGGCTTCTGGCCGGCATACGAAATGGAAAGCGAGGACAGCTCAACGGTTCCACTTCTAAAGAGCATTTCACCAAGTATCAATTTTAGAAGTGTAGATTTGCCGCATCCAACTGAGCCATCAATCATCGTGATCTCGCCAGGTCTGATGTACATGGTAACGTTGCGGAGGATAGAGCCTGTTAGGTCCATAGTGACGTTGATGTTCTCAATCTTGACCGCCAGTCGTGGGACAGGCGTGGGACCGCGGTGTCGGAGACCTGGGGCGCCATCCACGCTGCCAGCTGGGACACTTGTACTCTCCATGAATATACGCTTGTCTGTTGATTCAGCTTGTGCAAGATATTTCTGAATACGAGAGAGACAAGCAAAACTGGCCGACCAATCAGGAAGGTTCGCCAGGAAGGTTGCAAGAGGTGCAGTGACCATTCGAACGACAGCAATGATAGTGTAAAACCGGGCACTAGATATTTGTTCCGACTCTCTGGTCCAAAACAGAGTTGCCGCAATAACAAGCGCCGGTGTGACAGTGTCTGCAAATGCCGCTTTGGAGAGTTAGTGTGTGGTTTCAGAGACATAGTTGGGTGAGGGAAACGTACAGATGCCAAAGCCAATAGCAACAATGACTCTGTCAGACAAGGAGGCTTCAACTTCCTTGTCATGTAACTTCCGTAAATGCATTGCCATTGACGGCGCCAAACCAATCATTTTAATATCCTTCAATTGGGCCAGAATATTGGATGTCGCACTGACTCGTTCTTGTATCTGCTCGTTCCACCGCTTTCTGGTTTGGCCCATTTTCCTCGCCGCAACCCGGGAGCAGATGGTCACGACTAACGAAAGGATCAGATTAGCTTTCTATGGTCATTATGGAAACGAGATACTTACTCAACGTTGTAATGATTGTGAATATGCTCGCTGTGCCGACGAAAATGACGAGCACAGCCACACCGAAGCCAACCTGTAGAAGCATTGCCCAGCTATCGTATGAAAGAGATATAAGGAGCTCAATACCGGTAACATCGGCAGTCATCAATGTAACTGCAGCTGATTCTTCTGATTCCACAGCGCTAAGTGTTAGAGACTTCCTATAGATAGCAGTAACCAGGATCCCCCTCATGCAGACCATGATTTGGTTCCTGATATGGCTAAACCAATTTCGCGCGATCTGATCGAAAGTAAGTGAAGTGCCTGGAATACGACAGTGTTTGGAGTACCTACTGCCTTGCCTGCAAACACCAGAACGGTCGCGATTATCAATGCTGTTACTTCGTCGTTCGCAGAACTTCCGGCTTGTTGAACGGGATCTCTAGAAACGACATTGACCACATCCTGCAGTAGGAAAGGCTGGCTGAATATGAATCCAACCTCCAGGAGTCGAGGCAGAACAATGTAAAAGAACGGCCAGGGCATAGAATAAATGCAAGCCTTCAACAAGGCATGTTCGGCTCTTTGGTTTCGTCGATCCCATGACCGCTTGAAATTTTGGTATAATTTCTCTGAGTTGAACTGATGACCAATATCTGGAAGATCACTAGTGCTGATGACATGTCGAAACCCGAAGAGAAGAAGCGGGTTTACCCATAAGAAGGTGGATTTATTCCAGAAGCCAGCAATGACCTCGTCACTGAGCGAGTTGCGCACCTGTTCAGCGAGGATGAACGGACGCTTGGAGACTTCTTCCAGAATAAGCAACGCTACCTTGAGAGGTGGCAGTGCGCATGTTAAAAACGCAATTGTGTCAAGTCCATTTCGGTTGAAATAGGTACGAAGAGTGACAAGATCAAATAAAAGCGTCAAGGTGAGATATAATGCGAGGAAGAGGACTGGCTGGAGAAAATAGGCATGTGAGGCGTAGGTTATCGCAACAATACCAACAGAGCTGGCAAAAGTCAGGACAGCAGCTGCTTGTGCGACCCTAGAGTTCAGCGGCGACTTATACCAAAAGACAACGCTTGCTAGTTGGATTGCAGCAATTGCAACCGCAACCAGAAGCTTTGACCAGAGCAGCCAACTCGGCCGTACAATTCGTCGGGTTTTGAAGATGATGTAAACATAGAAAGGGATAGTGAATATTACAATGCCAGAGGGGATAATCTGAAATATTGCATGCTCGAATAGCAAAGTGAAGTCAAAGTGGCCGAGAAGCCGCGGGCCAAAAGAGTCATCCATCTTGGTAGATGGAAGTAGTACAAGGGGATTTCCAATTCATTGGCTCACAGCCAACAGAAACTGCTTACAGCAGCACTGCTGTATATGGCAAATGCCAAATGACTGGGTGCAGCGAGCTAAAGGATGGCAAAAATGTGGAAGGAGAAACGGTGGTGAAGAAACGGTGCGTGGCTGAAGGAAGGAAATGGAAGCAGATAAAGGAGAGAAGAAGCTATGGGATGATGCAACTAATAATAAATGCGAGCAGTAAGACTTGCGTAGCTTGCAGGAAACAGCAGCGAAGCAATATTATTAACACAGGTGCACAGCCAACCAAAATCACATCGGAGGCGGCAAGGGAGGGGGGTGAGATTGTAACTCCTTGGCCCGAATTCATCTTCCTGAACCCGATGTGGCTGGCAGCACAAAACGAAGAACGGCCCGCATATGGGATCAATCTATTGTTACCTACCTAGTTAGTTAGCTAATTATCTGCGGGGAATGCATCCGCTCAAACCCAGTACCAAGTCGCCTGGCATGCAGAGAATTATTCACATTGTGATGAGTGCTACCAAGCTGCCCGAACCTAGGGACTTGTCGCTGGCCTATTCTCATTCTAATATTTGTACTATTTTAGACTGTCGCGGAAATTTTTCTTGCCTATTCCAAGAGTTCTTCATCTATCTGCCTCACCTCGGGCGCATAACCCTGCGTGCTCTTATGGCTGCCTTGCGTCACATCTAGCATCATGTTTACTACTCCGCGGTAGCTTTGTAATCTGAGGTAGCATTACGCGGTTTGGTCTGAATATCACCGCTAGTAACGGCATTACCTGAAACCAGGGGACAGCCGCGCGCATTTTGGTGTAGACTGTACTTTTCCTAGAACAAGGCAGAAGTAGCATGCATAGGGGAGAGAGACATGGCTACAAAACGCGCTTGGAAAACAGGAATAATAGTATTACGAGTGAGAAACCAAACGGGCCAATAAAACTTGCAGGAATCGCTGATAGCCTCCCCCCCCCCAATCAGTGTTGTATCCAACTGTTGCTGCATCATGCGTGAGCCCTCCGCATTCTTGCAGGTCCCCCATTTGACGACAAAGGACAATAACCAAGTTGGGTCACTACTCCGTCTTGGAGCTGCGTTTTCCCGACGGCTGCCTTTATTGAAGTGAACTAACTGAGGCCTTGCATTGGTTGAGACCTTACAGGCCGTTAATAAGCCTGCATTGGCGCTTTGGAGATTATTTTGCTAGTTACAGCCTGAAATTTAGTGTGTTCTTGGCCAAATCTGCAAAATTGCACCACTCATACGTCTAGGGGTTCCCACCAACCCATGTTGTTAGCGGGCGATTAATAACCAACGGACAGAGCAGCCTCCTTCCATGCTTCAATAGTTGCCCGGTTGAACAGCTAGTTAGCTAGGGCATATTACAAGGGTGTGCGGTTCTCTCGTAGGGGCTAAAGCAGCAAATCGAATCTCTCCATCCAGGCAAAAGCTAGCTGCCTTGTCAGAAACGGCTGAGCCCACCCACCGCCCAAGGCCTGCCAATAACCGATATTCTAATTTTGGAATCAGCACTGGGCAATATTCCGCTGAGCCTTTCGGCATGTCTGTAGTTGAAATACATGACCGGAGTGGATAAGTAGGACGGATGGTTTATCACTCAATTGCTGTTCTTGTCTTTGTGGTACTGCTGTGATGCGCCTTTCCTGCCTACGAGGTTCGGCCCATTTGTTATTTCCTGTCTTTCCGGTCCTTTCCTGCATTTTGTAATATTCTTCACTCTACTAGTCCGGAAGCGGAAGCTGCTAAGTTTGCATCTCCAGGGCAATTACTTTCTTGTGACTTGGTTCTCCGTAGCGCCATCACATTTATTGCAGCTAGCGAGGCCTAGGCCGTGGAACAATTTGCGCCATTGCCGTGGGGTTCATCAGATGGCGCTGCTTCCCGTTCTTTTTACCCACGAATTTGTATCACGAATTTGTATCACAAGATCCCGTCTGAATTCTGCACAAATAGCAGTCTCGTGTTGCAGGCAATTCTATCTCGTCTAGTGGCGGTATCTAACGAGTAAGCGGCTACTGTGCGTCGTAAAGCACACCTCGTCAGTGCTGGCGCGCATGCAGTCCCTGCCATGTGCAGCATTTCCCGTATCCCTGGCCTTTAGAATTCATATTCAGTCCGCTTGTACCAGTAGTTAGGTTATTTTACTGGTAGACACCTTACCCACTGTGGCTGCCTTCGACCTCGTTTAACTCAACTACTGTGAGTGGACTGCTAAGAAAATCCTGTACTCCCGTTCTTGCTGGGATAGTGGAAATGCCTCATGTCAAAACAGCAAATGGCAGCAGACTTCTGGACTCATCTGCACCCATGGCGAAGATTCTGGCATCGCTGCCGCTGAGCCCGCAACATCGTGATCAGCAGGATGTGGCTGGCAGCAGAAATTTAACAGTAAATTGGATGAAATGAAATTAAACAGTTATCTACATGCATAGCCACAGCTTAGGCAGAAGGCGCATTGCCGCGAGGGAACATGATGTTGGCAAGGTTGCTTCAAGCTGTGTGAATAATTCAACTATCGTTGTCGCTGTCTAATCGTATTCTAATGCTCGTAATACATTCTCGCAAAGGAACTTCAAAAACGCTTTAGGCTATTCCAAGTGTCGCTTTTCTATCTGCAGCATCAACCTCAATCTGATAGCCTGACCCAATATTGTTAAATTTACCGTCTTGCATTTTCGCTATCAAGAGCCTGTACTCCTGCGAGGCTTTTCCACTGGTTAATTGCCGGCATTGCCAGTGCAGGGCAGTTTCGGAGCTGCATACCTGGTAATGCTTGCACAGCATTGCTGGCGAAGGCCAGGCTGATAATCATGCAGGAAGTGCGCATGCTGGGTGATCGTTACGGCTTGTTATTGATGCAACTAATGAAAAGAAATGGGAAAAAAATAGTAGCAAGGTACCTTATGTCGGTAGGGTGGTTCCTACATGCACAAGGACAAAAAGGAGAAAATACACAATAAAAGATTTTTCCAGCAATTCTACACCGACGGCTTTCGTCCTAGCGACCGCAGTGGTCACGGGCCGGTTGTAGGCGTTCAGCCACTTATTGCCATAGCTATATGCAATCTGAAATTTAGCGTTTCTTTATTCTAGCCGACACTGTTCTCAATATGTCGTGGATTTGGCATGCAGGCATGGTTGTGTGTCCATCAGGAGTTGGGGTTTACGCCTTCAACTATCAAAGGCATTCAAACTGCGTGTGGTTCCCCATAGTGTGTGGACTGACGAAGCTGAATATAACCTGAGTTGAAGCATATTAGAAATAAGGCTTCCCACGCTAGCCGTAACGTATTCGCAGTATTCTCTTTTAATCCTGCATCGCCTTATTCCAGGGGCTGTGACATTACATGATGGGCGTATGGCTGTATACTTGTGGCAGCGACGACATGACCCACTGCGTGGCGAACACCCACAAAACCACTTGTTGTCACATAGTGACTATGTTTGCTAGCCCATCGTACGGAGTAAAGAGGGAATACGCAGCTAGCAACTCGCTAGTAGTCGCACAAGCAGCCCAGTTGTCACACAGGGCTTCTCCCAAGGGTCTGTGGAACCCGTAACGTTGCTGTCGAATCAAGATTGTCTAACAACACTATAATAGAATCGGGGTGGAATAGTTCCATAGCTTCAACCATTACGCTGACACCCCCAAATCTCCGTAAATTGATAAAATATTCTTAAGGGGGCCGACGACAGCTTTTCCCCACATACCTCGTTCAAGCTGCATGGTTTACAAAAGTACCTGCAGTGTGATAGTGGCTGCTCCTGGTCAGAACATTAGCTAACTAGTCAAATCTAACTATGGGGGTAGCAAGGAAGAAGGTAGATACCAGTAGATAAGGCACCATTCGTCTTGGGCTATCAACTAGGATCAAATAATGCTGATCGGGCCGTGGAAAAGCTTACAAGAGTGTGGCGGCGCCGGCGGTCATCGCCTGGTCTCACCGTAAATGTGGACAAAATCGGCAAATCGGCAAATCGTTACCTATGTGCTAGGCAAGCAAGTTACTTTTTTGGGGCAGCAGAGCCAACGGGGCATCTGAGCGTCCATAGCGCCCTCAACTAACAGATACGTTAGATCTTGCCGCAACTAGCTATTTTCACGGCGCAGATCTTGACGAGCACCCAATCTAGCTCCACTAACTAGTACGGTCCGTGGGATATTTGAATCAAACACGAACAAATGTGTCACCATCTTGTTGTTGTGAATGCCCGGTGATGCAGCCCGTCCTTAATAAGACACCGTTAGTATTTTCCCACCCATGCATCGAGTCCGTCATTTCTTGCGTACCTGGTAGTTAGCTTCCTAGTCCAGAAACGGAATCTGCGAAGCTTGCATTGCATGGAGTACTCCGCACATTAGCTTTGACAAACAATTCCGCCGCGAATCTCGGCCTCGGTCCAACTTGGCAGGGAACGGTACCACTTATGTCCCATTCTTGTTGGCGCTACTCCGTATTTTGCCCCCAGCTAATTTATCTCACACCCCTCACCGTTATGTACTGAATCCATTTGCAGCTATCATATCCTGTTTTGGATCGCATGGTGGAAGAGTTGCGACTTAATTTGACTTGCATGTTTGCCGTATGGGCGAGTAGGCGTAATGCAACCTGTGTCAACTTAGGATGAAGTGGCTGAGCCTGGGTAACTGGAAATTGGACTGATCTCTTTATTATCATCAATGTGCTTCCAGGCGAGGCGACTTGCGCTCGTTCATTGCTCCGTAATTCTCCACCTTTTCACAGTCTCACCCCGGCCTTTGCAATTTGCGATGATGACAGGCAAAGGATTGACAACTGAAGCATGCCTATGTTATCCACTTGTGGCTGATCCGCTCGGGAGCAAGTATCAAAGATGTTAGCTACTACGTGCGAAGTACGGAGTACATACTACTACGAGTAAGGAGCATTATGAAAGCCCGTAATTATTGTGGATACAGCTTCCTTGAAAAGTTCCCGGCTAGCATCCCCGGCTGGCAAGGAGATATTTCGGCCAAACATACGAGTAAACAGAGCCAAGGAACACTCTGCAAATAAGAAGACCTGGTTCGCGAAGCTGCTCCACATACTGCTCCGCCACCATTGGCGAAAGTCCAGAATTTGTGATGTATACGGAGTAATTGACAAGCAAACAAGCAGCCACGATTCTGAGGATGTTTTGGCCCGCCACTTGGTCAGAGATGGCTTGTCGACTCTGCGAACCGCCATTCGATGCCACCAACAAGAACCACCAGAATCACTATTTGCAACCATTAGATACAAGGAGGTTTTGGTAGCTATAATGAAGGTTGTACGAGCTAGTAATCATAATCAGCTGACGCATATGGAGTTCATAGTTACCAGATGTCGACTTGCAAATGCCGGGTTTCCTCTGTTTGTTGGATGAATTGTCCTGTCTAATAACTGGATGAAGCCTTCACTTCATGTCTACGCTGACAGAATGTGTAGGGTAGCTTACCAACAAGCAATTTCCTTGTTTCTGCTGGGTTGCGAGTCGTGCAACTTGGATTTGTAACACAAAACTCCAACCAGCTAGCACAGTGAACCGAGATGTCTTCTAGTTTAATCAGCGACATACAGGATTTCTGTCATTTAATCTCTCGCAAGTACCATTGTTTTCAACGGAAGTGGTGCTCTGAAGGTCGTAGCCAGGTACATCTTGGTAAGGGCTGCATTCAGTCAATAACTTCTAACGTTTCATCACTATTTTTAAAATCTCTTCTATTTACCTTAGTTGATTAAGATCTCGAAATAGTTGTTTCGATACTTGTCCCATTTTCCATATCGATTGTTCTTCCAGGCGCGTCGTCATCACGACTGTCCTCTCGGCCACCACAACAACAGATCCAAGCTGGGCGACAGAAATCATTTCGTCGTCATATGTACTTGGTTTCTTTATTTCAGTTCTGTAGATTCATTTTTAACCCTTTTCATTTATTTCTAAAAGGCTCTAAACTATTGCTACCTCGCATACCGGAATCGAGGAAGCCAAATCCAAAAGCTGTCGCACTGGACATGGGGGAAGGCGCGTAAGTCGAAACTCCTCAGACTGAGTGCCTCACAAAATAATACAGTGCATTTGAGAAGTCCGATACGCTTAGAAGATCATCTTAATTTTGGGTTTGGTCAAAAAATTGTTTGCAATGAGCCTTGGGCTACCCGCGGGACAGCACCGACAACATGGCTAGATGATGCTATGCGGGCATGGAACTCTCTAAAAACATACCTCTAGTATCTTTTGATTTACGCTAAAGAGGATATTTAAGTGAAAAAATTGTAATTAAAAAGAAAAGGAGGGGGGGGAGAGCAAATGGTCTTTTTGCATGACGGCGCGCCAAGCGTGGCCGATATAATTCTCCCAGGATAACACCGCGAACGTTGTAATTGGCCACGGATGTATGAGTTGGTTTTTAAAGTTAGAAATCTACATTTAAAAACCCTAGAAGCTTCCTTTCACACTTTCTTGATTTGTTTTCTTTCTATGTCGGTCCAATCATCTTTCATCGCACCAGAGTCTGCGTCCCAGTCACAAATCTGCTCGTTGGGGTGAGACTGTAATCACGCGTTCTAGCGAAATATTTGTTTCTAGCCTTTAAAAAATATATATAACCGCGCAAGAAAAAAAACATATTTCAGCTAACTTTTTCTCAAAAGCACGCTGTACTCTTGTCGGCTCAGCCTTCTGCGCAAGACAAGCGGACAGCTGCAACAAACCGAGCAGACGTCTCAATCAATCATCCAACATTGGGCACCACCACATTAGTACGATGGTATAAATTACAGTCTATCAACTCACAGAAATTTTAAGAAATGCTAATAGATCTGATAGTGCATCACATGTGATGAAAGTAGATGTGGTTGTCCAACATGTGCGTTACGTTTCCGTCGGCCCGCAGCTCCGATAGCCTAAAATAATCTGCTCATTCTTATAAGGAGCATAAATTATCTATTCCTTTTTAATTGTTGAGAAATCTCATGGCAATTTCTCGGTTTTATATAATTTCCAAGGCACGTCACCTTTGAAAAGAGCCGGACTACCACTTTCACGTCGCTCACCAGAGCATGGGCGACACCAAATCTATCGCCCAAATAATGAAATTAGTAGTTGGATTCGATTATTATGCTCTAATCACGGGTTACCGCTATGGTTGAGTCTCTCTGTGCCGGATGCAATCCAAATCCGCGGGATGCCTTCCATCGGCGCATTGCGTGCCAGCCACAGAGCTTCTGATCGACAGACACACTGCCCAGAGATAAAAGAAAGACAAAGAAAACAGCGAGGGCCATTCAAAAACTATTTCCATATTTTATGCTTATTTTACTGGTTCTTCAAGGCAGTAAATGCCAAAAACGAAGATGATGAAAATGCAAACCTTGAGGAAAGAGCGTGGTGAAGAGAAGCTGAAATACGGAGGTTAGCAACACCTGGTCCGCCGTAGGTGAGATACATGATAAAATAAGTGATAGGATGGGTGTTGTATCATTTTATGATCACACTTTTATTGATCCGGCAGCCGTCTGGCAAACGTTTTGCAAGTGGTATACGGGCCAAGGTCTGCCGTGTCAAGAAGAACGAAAGGATCCTCCTGCCCAAGTACCCGTCCTTTGTTTTTTTTTTTTTTGTTTTTTTCGTAAAATCTCTTTTCTGGTTTGATGATATCATTTGGCATAGTGTTAATTGGTTTGGAGGATTTTCCAAGAAGAAAAAGAAACATTTTTCAGCCGCCTTGAGGCCGATGCGCACTCCTGCTGCAGGTGTACTGACCGAGGCCGGTTCTGATTGTTTTCTGGAGAACGTGCAACTTGCTCAGCATTTCTACATAGGCCACTGAGTCATATGAAGCAAACTGGTACGACCCGAGTCTCTTACAGATTAAAAGACGTACGCTATAGTCCACTGAGCAGTATGTGTTGTCCGCAGTGTAAAGGAGGCGGCATCGTGTAACGCTTGAATTACTTCTCGGAGTTAGAAAGAGCCGAATAAGATTCTCTGAGGTATTACTGTTTTTTTTTAGTTTAATTTCTTTTCTTTCTACTTTTTTTTTTCTTTTGCACAAAAAAATAATATTTCGGAGCTTGCCATGACGGCGCTTCACGACTTTGGTTCTCTTGCCACAGATTCATATGTGTGGCTTTGCTGCACCGCCACTACACACCAAAAGCTACTTGCAAGGTCTTAGGAGTAGCTGACTTGGTTTAGATGAACAATGGCATTATCTTGTCATGTCTTGTCATGTGTGGCTCACATTTGCAAAACAACAAAGAATTTGGGAAGCGTGCAGGGTAAGTAAGTATCAATGGATGAGGCGAGGGTTGATTGGCTGCGTGGTGCAATAGCCTAGCAGGGGATCCCCTGCTGGGCGGCGTTCTAGTGTGGCTTTAGCCTAAATGAGCAACATTATGCACAACAGCAAGGCGCGTCATGCAGGAGCCAAATATAAACATGAACAATAGTTAATCAGTAGAGTAATATTGATGCTGAGGAAAATTTGTAGAAAGAGTCTGTATTGTGGAGGCTCTTTTTGACGTCACTGCCTTTCCTGCGTCACCATCAATGGTGTCTTGCGTAGCGGGAGTAGACGGCCTCGGTATTGTATTTTCTCCCTCTTCCTCTTCTATCAGGTATTGTAAAAATGCTTGAAACTAATCTTTGCTTGTTTCAATCTGTCACATGACAGATGAGTTTGCCCGTCTTGGTGTATCAGAGAGGAACGCGTTACTGATATGGACACGGAGCCGAAATGCTGGGCTTGGGATTGGTTAGTGGGGAGCCAGGTTGGGTGGAGGCGTTGGGTCGTCAATGCAAGTAAACAAAGAGATGCACATCATTTCCTATCATCCATCTTGTCGGGACGTTGATTGGGCGTGTGATGATGCGATTTTGGTCGCGTACTAGATGGCGCCAACAGAGGAGCGATATCAAGTGTTGGTGGCCAGTGGTTGGCTGGATTGACCCCCAAGTGCCGTTTCTTACAGGGCCGCATCCTGCTATTGATGGTGCTGTTGATGGTTCGCTGGTACCTGGCCGAGCCTGGTTTAGCCTAGTTGTACAAGTAGTCGCACAACAGTCAAGCAATACAGGTCCCCACTATTTTGCAACTGTGCCTGGATTTCAGCCCCGCAGCCCACCAAGCTCTCCACTGAAGCCGCCCTTTGGACCACTGTAATGTCTGCAAGCTCCCCCCACTCGCTCCATCTTGAGCTAGTACTACAGGTACTTCAATACCGACACCATTCGCACAAGATTTTCGCGTTTCCCCCGCCAGACTCGATAGGACATCGGACCAAGTCTCGGATGGCCTGAAGCTAGAGAATTTTGTGTGTTCGCGGTAGTGCCTTGGTCTGTACATTGTGATATTGGAAGCGACCGATGTTGATACTTTGATGTATCTCGAGCTTCCTTCGTCATACCATAACAAGGTACCTAAGGTACCTAATGTGCCAAGTAGCATGTACTCGTCTTTCAGCACTCATGCACTGTAGTTGTGCCCTGTAATAAAACCATCTCCCCTGTCCGTACCTCCCATCCCCTGTAATAAGCGCTGACGGGCCTGCCAGCCGGCCTTGCACTCCGCCGCGCTCAACCAGAAAAAAAAAGAACAAACAACATCACGACGGTCCCTTTTTCTCCCTCTCTCCTCTCAAGGCGCTTCTCATCCCCCTTGATGCCCTCCATCTCAACATAGCTCACGCAGACCTCGTCTCCGCGCTGCAGAGTCTACTAACCATCTCCACTACATCGCCTCTACTCTTCCTGCCGCTCATTCGACTACTCGCTTCCCGTATTTTTCCATCACGACGCGTCCCCAAGATATCTCGGCCCCCGCTTCAGTGTCTCGCCGCCAGCCCATCTTGTCTAACCAGACACGCGATTGCAATTGGGGACACGACGTCAAGAAATCCTACGCCAATTTTCTTTTTAATATTCGTCGGCGAAAAAATTCTCCAGATCTCCCCAATTCTTCAACGACTTACGATTCCTGCAATATCAAATCTTGCTTACCTTTGCCGTTACCCGTCTTTTAATAAACCGACTTTTTTTTTCTCGACTTTCAAAACAAGCAAAGAACGCTGTGGCGCAAACCCCCAGAAAAAAAAAGAACGACTTCGACCTCTTTCTTCTTTTAGCTGCTTTAGTTCCAAACGCTGGTCAATAACCCAATCGATACGCGTGAACTCATTCCAGCTCACAGCCTGTCCTGCGCCAAACCCTATCTGACCTGCACGCCGCATTTCTGTCAAGCCCTGGTCATTTTGCTGGTCACAAGCAAAAACCGCCAACCTTTTCTCTTTGCCTGCCATCTTCATCTTCTTGTTCCTCGACAGCTTGCACTACCGATACAAAGCTTCTGGGTTGTTTTTTATCTAACTCCATCGACGTTAAATCGTTCTCCAGTTGTGTGGCCGGACCTGCGCCTTGTCTCTCCTAACCCCTGCTTGGTCCTCCGCTTTCGACGCAAGGGGCGCTTCTTTGGGACCGACCTGCTCAGCACCGATTACACGCTGCCACTGTTTTTTTTTTTCGACAGACGCCGGTTGACCACCTTGCCTTGTCTCCAGGAACACGTCCAGTCAAAGAAACGCTCGTTCTGCTACCCACCAGCTTCTTGGCCAGCTTCATGGTCTCCCGGTGGCTTTAGACGGTCCTTCTGACGTTCCCTTCAGTATGGCCTCGTCTATTGCCTCGGCCAGACCCCATCTCTCTGCGCCTTCGGCCTCCGACGACGATTCCACCAATGATCCCTTCGTCGCCAGCGCGTCGACTGCTGCCCACCACCGCTTTTCCGCCTTTGACCATGAACTCTTTGCTGCCGGGCCTGGCTCCTCCCCACGCCAAGCCAAGCGCGCTCTCGAATCTCATCTAGCCGAGACGGAGCGTCGTCTTGACGAGGCTGGCAAGCTCGGTACCGCGCTTGTCTCCCAGCGTAAGGCGTTGGCTGAGCAATTGCAAGAAATCGAGAAGCTTCAGGCCGACGGTGAACTCGGCCCTGAGCTCCGACAAAAGCTTGTAGAAATCGAACGAGAGTACAATGACCTGGCACGCGAGTCTGCTCGTGCCTTTATCCCCAAGAGAATACCCTCCAATGAGAATGGCCCCAGTACGCCTTATGCACCCGACGGCCGCAGTGGTCGAGTAAGTTGATCATCATTCCTGACTGCATGACTGGTACAATATCCTAACATGTCCTCGTCACGCAGCGATCCATCAGCCCTTCCAAATTCGACGGCCAGGCTACAGGCTCCCCAACAAAGCTCACTGTCCCCAAGCGCCGAGCTAGGAATCAACAGTCCAACCGCATACACGACATTGAATTTGCAGCAGAAATTAGCACATCTCTTATCGCCCAGGTCCGAAATCTGCAATCCATGCTCTCCGAACGCGAAGAAGAACTCAAGAATCTACAGACCGAGAACAAGCGGCTCCAGATTGACAGCGAAAACTTTCAGCAGCGTCTCAAGACGCTCGATGAGAGTGAGCATCGCTACAAGGACGAAAACTGGAACCTCGAGACACGTCTGCAGGAAATAACTTCTTCCCAGAAAGAAGCTTTGGACAAGGAAAAGAAGCTTACCCACGCCCTGGGCCTGGCCAATTTGGAGAAGACGGCGGCGCAAAAGGAACTCGACGAGGTCAAGGCTGCTCATGCTCGACTCACCGAGGATCATGCCGCTGCCATTAAGCTGCACGATATCGAGCTTGGTTCCGCCAAGCGAAATCTGACAATGGGCGAGGATGAGCGATCTGTTCTTCAAAAGAAGGTTGATGATCTCACCAGCCAGAACCAGGAGCTCGCCAGAGCCTTTTCCACACAACGCGGCAGGCAAATGGACCGTGAGCCTGGTTCTGGGCTTAGCGACGACGAATTTGAGACGGCCACCGATAATGCCACCCCGGAGCACTCACCCCCGCCTTCCCCAATCAAAGGCACTCCCCGACATCCTGCCCTCGAGACGGAGACTGTCAAGACCTCTCTTGGCCACGCGCAGAGAACAATTCAGAGCCAAAGGAATCAGCTTCACCGTGAAAAGACGGAGAAACTGGAGCTCCGCCGTATTATCCAGGATCTCCGTGATGACCTGGAGAAGCTACGCGGCGATGCTGGTGCCAACGCCGCTGGCAGCCGACGCAGTCGCAAGGTCGACTCTAAAGAATACAAGCGACCTTCCAAACTGCTGGGCAGCCTGCGCTCTGGCAAGCAAGAAATCTTCCTCGACGACCCTGAGTGGGAAGAACAGGAAGGCAGATCACCGTCGGGCAGCCCTACTGCTACACGAGGTATGATTGTACCCAGTATCGAAACGAGCGACCAATTCGAGACCGCAAATGAGGCTAGTGAATCTGCCTTTGAGACTGCCAATGAGCGTGCTACCGAGACGGACGATTTCCAAACCGGCAACGAGGCACTCTCCGACAGCGACGGCGCTGTAACCGAGACCGAGTCTAGAGGCTTCGGACGCATGAAACGGCCCCCAAGTCTGCCTGCTGGTCTTGCTAGAGCTGGAAACCGGGAGTCCTTCCACAGTACCGCTTCGACATCTGCCGACGAGGCTCTCGATGTCCTGGCCGACGTGCGTACGCCGACTGGTACTGTTTCTTCCACCAAGAGCCGTTTCAGCCTCAGCCGCCTGCCTTGGTCTCGGCGCTCACGGCAAAATAGCGAGGAGCCCAACATCCAGAGCAGCCCTGTCAGCCATGCCGGTAGCGTTGGCACACCACGTGCCACCGGCCAGAGTTTGTTTGCCGAGCTTCAAGACTTTGACGGCAGCGAAGATGAGTCTCTCGGCGGTACCCCCGGTACGCGTAGGATGCGTTCCATCACTCCTGGATCTACTCGACGCACCTACTCACCCGTCCCTCCCATACCTCTGCGTGCAGTCATGATGGACAGCTCAACAATGACGGACCCTGTCTCTATCCTCCCAAAACTGGCTGCTGGCACAACCTCCCGACCTACCTCCTCTGGCTCCATCATTAATACCAACCGCGAAACTGGAGAATGGCGATCGAGCTTCCTCACGTCGACTGAGACGGATGCGTCGCGACCCATCTCCACCTTTTCCTACAATGACACGGGGGCGCAGTACGACGAGTACATGCACGAAAAGATTGCCCAGTTCCCCGTCCCGCCCAATGCTTCTCTCAGAGACTTGGTCTATTCTTCTATTCAAGCACAGTTTATTGAGCCCCGAGAGGCTGTTGTCATTCCACCTGCTTTGAGGATGTCAAATATTATGGCTCAGGGTTTTGAGCCTATCGCCAGTCCCAGGCCACCAATGCCTGTCATGTCCTTGGGCCAAATTCAGTCAGAGGCAGTGGAACCTATCGAGCCTCCCGCACGGCCTACGCCAACCATGTCCCTCGGCCAGATCCAGTCTGAGGCAGTCGAGCCCGTCGAAGCTCCCGCGCGGCCGATGCCCATTATGTCTCTGGGCCAAATCCAGTCCCAAGCGCTTGAGCCGATTGAGTCTCCCAAGCCTGGCGTGCCTGTCATGTCCTTGGGCCAAATCAAGTCGGAAGCAGTGGAACCTATTGAGCCGCCCACGCGACCTGTGGCTGTTATGTCTCTGGGCCAAATTCAGTCTCAAGCGGTGGAACCGGTTGAACCACCGGCGCTAACAGTACCAAAGGCAGTACCGATCCCATTGGCTATTCCTGCTCCTGCGCCCAAGCTCAGTATGTCGTCCATCAATACGCAGCACACTGCGCCTACTGCTTTGCCGGGGCTTGTGCTGGGCTACAGTACCATTGTCAGCGAGCGCGTCTCGCCTGTGTCTGAGCCATTACCGGCTCTCCCTGCCCTCGGCTTCTCTTCCGTAATGACTGAGCAGACGGCACCAGTCAGCCCTGCCAAGCCGGTTGTAACCCAGCTATCGCTATCGACCATTTCCTCCGAGGCAATCATGCCACGGACAACTCCCAAGAGCCTCCCTATGCTCACATTTTCCGAAATTCAGTACGTGGATATCGAGCCACAATCACCGCGGAATGAGCGGAGAAACGGATTCATTCTCCCCCGAGATCTCACCTCGCCTGAAAAATCAGCTCCTGAGACACCGAACAACAAGGTGCTTGGGACTCTCTTTGGACGCGGCAAGAACAACGAGGCTTCTCCAACAATTGCGGAGGATGAGACAAGGCAATCTCTATCAGACTCTCCCAATGCTGAGACACCTGAGTCACAGCGCCCCTTCAAGGAAATCTCGGCCAATAGCTTTATGCGACCACCTCGCAAGTCGTCTCTGCACAAGACCAACGACCAGGGGGCCCAGACTTCCTTGACTGGTGGGGCTATCGACCGCATGGTACACACAACCCAAACAGGTCACAAGAAGAGCCATTCCGTCGCGTCGGTTGGCAGCCCACAGACAACGGGCACCGTGCGCATCCACCGCTCGCGAGAGAGCCTGGCAAGCCATGTCAATCAGAGCGTGGATCTTGAGGACTCCCTGTACGATACTGGTTCCGTCATTATCCGCCCAGACAGCGCAGCCAGCGGAAAGCGATCGGCGTACGAAGTGGCGCCTCCTCTGCCTCCCAACCACCGGCAGGTTCTCCAGGCCGCCGGCGGTCAAACACAGGGCGCTATGGGTCCGCCACTGTGGCCTGCCTCTGCCATGAAGCGGCCTGTGACGCCAAGCCAGCGACCTGGATCAGCAGCCGGACAGAATGGAACGCCAACTCCCCGTGCTGCGCGTACTGGCGGGCTGGTTGATTTCCAGAAGAGGCTGCCTGTGGTCCACCGACAATCCTCAGTGTCGTCGTTTGCTTCAGATATTGATGCTCGGTTCGATTTGAGCGCCACTGATGGCGACGCGACAGGCTTCGGCCCCAACACCGATCCTCGGATGATCCAGGCCATCACGCAGACAATGATTGGCGAGTATCTGTGGAAGTACACGCGCAAGACTGGGCGCGGGGAGCTGTCTGCCAACAGACATCGCCGCTACTTTTGGGTGCACCCGTATACGCGAACCCTGTACTGGGGTGACAGAGACCCTCAGAGTGCTGGGCGATCGGAGCTCAAGGCGAAGAGTGTGCCGATTGAGGCTGTGCGTGTCGTTACTGACGACAACCCTATGCCTCCTGGCCTGCACCGCAAGAGTCTGGTGGTTATCGCTCCTGGACGCACGATCAAGTTTACATGCCCTACAGGCCAGCGCCACGAGACGTGGTTCAATGCGTTGTCGTATCTCTTGATCCGGACTGAGCCGCAGGCCACATATGATGCAGAGGATGTTGCTGGCTCGATTACACGCGAGGACATTGACGAGTTTAACCCACAGTTTGGTCGTCGACCCAACCCGGCCGAACAACAGTCCCTTTCGTCGTACAACTCGCGGGCCGTGAGGAACGAGTCGCCGGCTGAAGTGTATTCGATGACTGTGCCGACGCTGACGCCTACGCATCATCGTACAGGGGTTGCCAACAGGCCTTCGAAGAGCACGCTGAACAAGATTAGCGGATACTGGAAGCTGTCGAGTCTCCGAAGCCGAGCGGGGGGTAGCCACACGGAGCTGTACTCAACCAACGAGGTGCATGATAGCGCGGAAGATCTCCGAGAAATGATTGAGCGCCAAGACCGAGACGCGGATCGACTGGAGAATGTACGAGCGTGCTGCGACGGCAAGCATGATGTGGGCAGCGTTCCTCACTCTTCAAAGCGCCATCGTCATAGCCAAGCGCACGCCCACGGGCACGCGCATCCAATGCACTCTGTAAACACCACGCCGGTTTCGTCGACTCGAACGCGGGCATAAATGACGACGTTGGCTGTTTGTCGTACTAATACCTGTTCTTTTTCTCTTCACTTTACAAGTCATGTTATGAACACCACCACTCTACACTCTTTACGGAGCCTTTGGATTTCTGCCGTCACAGTTTTTTTTCCATTCAAACCTGATGATTCTGACGAAATTTCTTTTTTTGTTGGTACACAAATTTTATTATTGTTTTCTTTTCTTTTCAAATGTTTTTCTTATTGCAGCATCATTGTTGAAGCAAGAAAACCTAGTCATTCACTCATACAAGGCGGTCTAAAGATGACCTGCATTTTCCTATTTTGTCTACAAGGGGAAGAATGAACAGTACAGTTTATTTTCATCTCTCTTGATACCTGAATTGTCTCTCTGACTTGATCTACGGATGAAAAAAGGCACAAGTTTGTTTTATTAGCATTACACTTTTTTTATTCACTAGTTGGGTTGGTGGAGGGAATGTTTATATTTTTTGATTGACAGGACAGCCCAGCTTTTGTTTTGAGTTTTTTTGTTTAGTATAACAAATAAACAGACTGTTGTCAATACTTGATGGAAGCTCCTTGTAAACGTTTGATTGGCTTTTATACGGCATCAGCAGTTGATAAATGCCGAGTCGATGCCTACATTATCAAAATGATGTAGCGGCGTCCAGTGTTTTGTTAGCGCTGTGCGGGGAGAGTGACAGCGGTGTCTGCCACTAAACCTACTCAAGGATGGCGCCAACAACAAGCCAAAAATAACAGCTTTGAGTTTTGCTTGCTACTAAAGGTGGCTAGTTGACTTGGACGATGAAAAAAGACTGATTATTCGATTTTCTGACCCATCACATGACGTAGTTGGAGCACGCGCGGGTCTTTGTCTGGGCTCCAACCAAGCCACCAACCACTGGTAACTAACTGGCTGGCCCCAACTTTGGTGGCGCCTCCAATAGAGCTAAGACCAGCCGTGACACTCTGCAACCTCGACAAGTAAACACGTTTCTCTCCTCCCGTCAAACCCGTTTGCTGCCTCATGACCATTCCATCTCGACTTTTTTTCTTCTCACGCCGTTGTTTCTTGTGATTTAGCGAATTGGCGGATTTGTTCTTTATCATCAAACTCTTTTTTTTGCATTCTGCTCGACGACGGACCGACCGGAACATTCACTGTGGCTCATTACTGGCAGTAGGACACCGCCGTTCGTTATTTGGAGAAACTGCAACCCACCGCCACACAAACCAGACAGCCAGCCTGCAACAGAGAGAGAGACAGCGTTTGGACATGCAGCTCTGTCTCAGTCCATCATAACAACCAACAACACCCCCCCTTCACCCTCGCATCAACCCTCTCTGTCGTTTCCGCAAAGAAAATACCATACTCATTTCTCCGGACCCTTGCATATATACACACACCCGCCATAGCCCGCCCGCCATGGGTCCTTGGACAGCCCTACTCGTGGCATACATTGTCGGAGGCGTCACCTTTGTCCCGCTGCTCGTGGCCCTCGTCCTTTTACATGCGCACTACACGCTGCCCTTTCGGGAAGACGTCCTCCTCCCGGACGGGCATCCGGACAGCGTGGTCCAGGACGGCGACGACACGCGCGCTCTCGACGAAGCAAGGGCCAAAGAGCGGGGGACTGGTGGTAGTGGTGGTGCCGCTCACCGTCATGGTAGCCAAACCCACAGCGACAGCGACGGCAGCAGCGACGGGCGGCGGCGCACGAAAAAGGACAGCGATGCCACGATTCATGAACTCGACGTTGCGGCCGGGTACTTTGCCGTCTGCAGAGAGTACACACCCATGGGCATCAACGCGAAGCCCATTGAGAGGGCCACGCCCGTCGGACCCGCGACCGTCGCGTCGCCCAGCCCCAGCGTCTACCAGACCATGTACCGCAGCATCTTTGACAGGAAGCCCGTGCCGGGGCCCATTGAGAATAACAGCATGAGCCATAGACCGAAAAAGGCGGGTAATGTATTTTACGTTGTATTACGGTAAGCAAGACGACCACACCAAACCATCTCTGTTTGTCGGACATGGATCACACAGCACACATGCCTTGCTGACTCTACCATTGTAGACACGGCCATCTGATGCTATTCGACGACGAGGAACAACTCGAGGTCCGACACGTCATCAGCCTCGCCCACCACGACATCAGCATATACTCGGGCGGCGACCACACCTCCGAAGGCGAGCTGTTTATCAAGCGCAACGCCCTCTGCCTCTCCCGCCGCATCACCGACCGCGAGTCCGTCACCGACGACAGCCACACCTCGAAACCCTTTTACCTCTTTTCCGAAAACTGCTCCGCCAAGGAGGACTTTTACTTTGCGCTGCTCAAGAACCAGGAGCAGACGTTTCCCGGCCTCGGCACCTGCCCGCCCAAACCCAAGCAGTTTGATATCAAGGACATCATCACGCTCGTCCAGCGACTGCACTCCTCCGAGGAGAATATCCACTCGCGATGGCTCAATGCCATGATTGGCCGCATCTTCCTCTCGCTGTACCGAACAAAGGACCTCGAGAATTTTATACGCGAAAAGATTACCAAGAAGATTTCTCGCGTCAAGACACCCTCGTACCTGACCAACATCGCCATTCGCAACATTGACACGGGCGAGGCCGCGCCGTTCTTTTACAATCTAAAACTCAAGGAATTCACCGTCGACGGAGAGTGCGTCGTCGAGACGGACATGCGCTACGCCGGCAATTTCCGCATCGAAGTGGCCGCCACGGCCAAGATTGATCTCGGCGCCCGCATCAAGGCCCGCGAGGTCAACCTCGTCCTCGCCCTCGTCCTGAAGCGCATCGAGGGCCACATGCTCTTCAAGATCAAGGCGCCCCCCAGCAACCGCATCTGGCTCTCCTTTCAGACCATGCCCAAGATGGAAATGGCCATTGAGCCGATTGTGAGCGCCCGCCAGATTACCTACACCGTCATCCTGCGCCAGATTGAGAACCGCATCAAAGAAGTCTTTGCCGAGACGCTTGTCCAGCCGTTTTGGGACGACGTGCCCTTTTTCAAGACGGAACACAAGGAATGGCGCGGTGGCATCTTTGAAGGCGATGACGCGGTCGAGTCGTCCGAGCCGACAACCGTGGAGGCGTCGCCAAACGTGCCGATCCCCGAGATTGACGGGGCGGCGGTGGTGGAGACGGAGGTAGTGGTGCCAGACGATCAAGACGCCCCCGGCTCCCTGGAGCAGCCACCACCGCTTTCGCCGCGGCCTATAGAAAAAGTGCAGACAATGCCGCCGCTGGCTTCCCAGCCGCCTGCTACAGGGCTCTTTGGACGCAAACTCGGTGGGAACAAGTTGGGAGGCAACTCATCTGCGGCTGCTTCCGTGGCGAGTTTGGATTCCAGGGGCTCTGCGGCGACGACATCGCGATCACCGCATATTATTAAGGGCAATGTCGAGCCGGTAGTTGCCACCGAAGCTGCTCATGCCGACTTGTTCAAGCCCTCCACCTCGCCGCCCGATCATGCGACGAGCCTCATTGCCGCGCTACACTCCAAGGCCCAGCAGGAAGTGGCACCCATTACAACACCGGTCGGATCGCCTAGTAAGAATTCAGTGGTCAAATCTAGTGCTGCATCTTCCAGCTCCTCCAAGGATGAGACTCTCGACGCCACCACCAGCGAGCACAGTGATGGCACTGCCCCGTCGACTCGACGCAACACGGTATCGTCACACGGTTCCTACGAAGGCCATGTCCCGCCGTCACCCAACGGCGCGCTGAGTCACACGGGCTCCCTCGGCCGTAAATTCTTTATGAAGCGCGAAAACTCGAATGCTTCCATGTCAACCACCTCAACAACTGCTAGTGGCGGTGGCGAACCAAAGCGCAACAACACACTCGCGGCCGTGACCAATGCCGCCAACCAAGCGCGCCAATGGGGCTGGAATGCCATTCAACGGCAAAAGGACGCACGACGCAATAGCGAAGCAGCGGCGGCAGCAGCGAGCCAGCAGGTCGATCTCAGTCAGCCCATGGGCCGCGGACAGCCCCTACCACCACCCGGTACGCCCCTCCCCGGACCGACAAATGGAAAGACCAAGATTGCGCCGATTGCGGTGCCAAAACGTAAACTGGTGCCGCCACCGGCGTCAGTACCAGAGGAGGAGGAAAGCCCACCACTTGCGTCGTCGTCTATTGAAACGGCGGCAGCAGAAACTGTTGTTGCAGAAAGGGATACAGATGGCGAACGACCCAAGAGCAGTCGTTCCCAGCGCGAGGCAGGCAGGGACAAAGAACATGCTAGACAGCCGCCTCCCTTGCCACAGAGGAGACGACGCGGTGCTAGTCAACTTGACAATGATGATAAGGGCGAGGCCGAGAATATGCTGGTGATTAGTGCGCCGTATGATTCGGAGCCTGCCACGCCGTTGAATGATGATGACGCCCAAGATGATGGAAAGGACTTCTTTCGTTCGGCAAGCGTGGTGGGGAGTATGGCGAGTGGAAAGGGGATACCGAGAAAACCTGTCCCCGTGCCAATTACAGTCATCAAGCATGTTGACGAAGGAACGGCAGAGCACGATACCACGCCTGTTTTACACGCTACCTCGACTTTTGCGGCGCAACAGAATCTGCGACTACACGAAAAAGGTGCACATAATGATAATAATAATCATGTTGTTAGCGACCCATTGACGACGGAACTACTAGATGCGGAACTTGAAAACATCGAGGACGGCGGTAAGCCGCTCGTGGCGATGCCGCTGTCTACCACCCCCCCGTCGGGCCCGACTATGGATGACGATGATGATTTCTCAGGATGGATGGATGAGTCGTCGCAGCAACCCGACGAAGAAGAGGAGGAAAAGGCCCGAGTAGCCACTGCACAGAATCGCGCAGAGGAGTTGTTGCAAGCGACTGTCGCGTAATAAGCATTTGTAACTGTCTCTTTTTTGTACATGTAAATTATGATACACACACATAACACGCAACACATTAGGTTTTACACTGAAAAATGGGAAATTCATGGCTGGAACGAGGCGTTTGCAAGGTCGACTGACCACGACATTATCACCAGGTCGTCCTTTTTCTGTCAGTTTTTATTAGCTTGGAGAAATTTGGGTAGAAGAAAAATAATATTTCTACAGGCCACTCACTGCATGAAATTAAACACTGATGAGCGATTTGCGTAGTTGGTCAGTTAGCGTGATGTAATTTTTATTCAACCTCCAAGCCTTCATATTAAGTCCAGTACAAAAAAACTCCTCGCTCGCCATGCTAAGAATTTCACAGGTAATGCCACCCAAAAAAATGCTGCCTCCATTTCGCATCTTACAAAACTAACATCTACCACTCCAAATCCCTCAACCTGAGAGCCTCCGTCAGACTCGTCAACACGGGCAACGTATTCGCCCTCTCAGCCACCACCTTGCTCCTCTGCCGCATCCGCGACCAAAATACGGGGCAGTCTTTACTATCGCAGTGCACATCGTCGAGCGGCGCCAACCCCATGCAGCTGCGGCACAGCGCGAGAAGCTCCTGGTACTTGTTCTCCTCCGTCGTGAGCTTCGTCTGCAGCGCCAGCAGCGACGTCGACGCCGATCTCCGACAACGCGGACACAGAGCCGTCGTGTGCGCACCGACCGCCGACGCCGCAGCCGCCGCCGTTCCAGACCTCAGCGCCGTCATCGCAGCGACAGAGGCCTCGCGCAGGAACTTGACGCCGCAGACAAGACAGTGCGTCGACCGCATGTACGACTCCAGCGTCGTGCGCTTGCCGCCCGCCGCACCGGGTGCCCTCTGGTAGATGCGCTGCACCTTGGGCATCTCGTCGTACCACTGGCGCACATTGGCACCCACGAGGTTGAAGATGCGCTCCAGCGGCGGGATCAGGTTCTTGCCAATGTAGTACTCGGCGTCGAGCTGCCAGTGCGGGTTCGCGAGGAGCTCCTCGGGCGCCACGCAGCGGTCAATGAGGCGGGCGCCCGGCGCGCCGGTGATGACGACGTACGGCACGCGCTCCCCGTATTGTGGCTCCGCGCGGGCGTCCTCGAGCATCTTCCTCGCGCTGATGAGGGCGCCTGCTGGCGGCGGGCCCTTGTCCGAGTAGCTGCCCAGGCGCACCTCGCGCGCAAAGCAGAAATCCTGCACGCTGACGGTGCCGCGCATGATCTTGTTGCACTGTGCTTGGAAATAGGCCTTGATCTGGCTCAGGTCGGCTGTTTCAAAAAGCATACGCAGCGCCTTTTCCTCGATTTTCTGCTCTGCCGGCGTGCCGTCACGCCGGACCGTCTCTATGCCCTTGGCATCAAACACAGGCTTGGCTTGGTCCTTGGTCTCGTACATGTAGCCCACGTAACGCTTCTTCGTCTGAAGTACACATGGGAGATAGACCTTTTCGAATTTGAGCTTGACCGGCCGTGGGTTCATTTTGGTAATTGCCTGCGCTATTTCGTTGCCAATGTCAAAGGCCTGATCTTTTGTGCGACCTTTCAAGTAGATGAACAGGCTGTCTGTGTCGCCATATACAACCTCGGCGCCCCATTTCTCAACAGAGTGTATGTACGCAATGGAGCGCTCAAGCGTTTCTCGCGCAGTCTGCACAATACTGTCTGCGATTTCAGAACATGGCATGCGGCCGGAAAACGAGGCAGATGTATAGCCATAGGTGACGTTGGCAAGAAGCTTCAATGCCAGCTGTCTGTTGTTGAGGAGCTGTTGCAGTGTTTTGTCGTCCTTGTCTTCCTTCATGCCGCTCTTAACCATAACTCTCGTCTCCAAAATCTCAGTCAGCATCTTGGCAAGCAGCGATTTGCGAATCTCGGCCTTGACAAACATCATGCCGTTGGGTGCAATGTTGATGTAGTCCTGCAGCAACGCCATCAGACCAGCCTGCCGTTTGTATTCCATGAACCCCATCTTACTTGCGCCACGCCAATTGACGATACGGCCAAGAAACGTCGAGTAGCAATAGTTGTACGCAATCATCACACTGGGGTACAGGCTCTGGAAATCCAGAACGAGTAACGGGCTGCTGTAGAAACCGCTTTGTGGCTCCATGACAAGAGGCAGGCATTCTAGCGCATTCTGACTACCGACTTGCTTCTTGCTCGGCGAAATGAGCAGGAAGTTCTCAGGCTTTGCGATGCGGAACATGATGGACTCTACCTTGAACTGTGAGCCGCGAGAGAAGACAGAGAAGAAATCAACACCAAGCAGTCTAGCCTGTTCGCTGGTCCTTGGAATAAGCTCGTTGGCTTCCAGAATCCGCAAGTCAATCTTGGTACGGCTCTGAAAATACCGGAGAAGCTTGGAAAGATCGTGAGGTTTGCCACTTTTGTACCACGCCGTCAGAGTCTTATATGGCACATGAGGCACGCGTTGATGAAGCAGATGCCAAGCTACATTTTCCATGGTATACTGCAAAAGGTTGAGTTCTCCACGCATTGCTCTCCAAATGTTGATCATGTGGCGACCCGTGACACGAATGGTCGATGTAGTGTTGAAGCCCCAGCGGTCACTCTGCTTGCCGAATCTGCCATGCGATTGAGACTTGACTCTCGACAGCTCATCGCAGAGATTGTAGTCGTATTTCAGTCTGGCTCTCTCCATCAAGAAGCCCCATGATCCACCATGAACTTCATATCCAGTGAGAATATCGGGATCGAGTTCTTTAACAACATCAACAAGGTGGATAAGCAAGTCTAGCTCAGAGTGCTCTTCAATGACTTCGACCTTGGAGGCTTTGCGGATGCGTTTCACAGTGTCATCTTCGGACCCCAGTACAATAATACCAGATATGACACCATCGTCGTCGTTTTGTGATGCATAGGTGACTTCATCGCCCTTGCATGACCAAAATATGCATTGTACTTGGTCCTCTTCCGGATTTGGTACCAGTTTCGCTCGTGTGTTTACATGGACTTCAAGGCTCATGGTGCTCATGTATTGTACTTCGTGCTGTACACTTGTAGACTTACGCTGCTGCGTATACTTGTAGCCATGCTTGTTCTTTGGTGTTGGACCGTCAATTTGAGATAGATATTTGCTGCGGCGCTGGGCAAAATTTTGTGGGCTCTGCTGTAATCTTGCAACCTTCTCCTGCTCCTCAATCTCAAGCCATGTCGCTACTTCGACAAATGTGGGAGGAGGAGTGCCAATCTCCCATGTCCGTATGCTGCATCTCTTTCTTTGCCTTTCCAGTGCCAAATCAGTCGGTAGAGCGACAACTTCTGCAGGGTTCCCGCTGTCCTTGTCGCCAAAGTCAAAAGCCGGCAGATATGGCAGTGTATCGCCCACCAAGCGAAACTCTCGGCCAGCATATTCCCTGCTTCTAGCAGGAACGTCCTTGTTGTTGCCGTAGAAAGGATCCCGGTACAGAACATCGGGCACATTGTAATGCCCCATTGAGTTGGCATCATCAGGTGGTGGTGGAAGACATGCATATACTAGAGTCGGACGTAAAGATGCATCCGCAATTGCCTGTGGAATCTTGTCTGTATCATTATTACTGCCGGGGTAGCCAATACTAGTCTGGGAGCCTGAGAAGGGCTGCGAGGATGGGAATATGAACCCATGGTTACCAGATGATGCAATACTAGATTGAATGATAGGCTGGGACCTTTCGGGAAGACCAATGTCGCTGGCCTGCGACGCAGATGGCTTGCTTCGCTGGCTCAAGCGCAACTTTGTGTCGGGATCATTCTGGTTCTTGACAATTGCAAAATTGAGCGTTGGGTTCGGTGTAAATGACGTGTCGGGGTTCTTCATCGGCGGTGAAGATGGCAGGTTGAAGGTTGCTCTTCGCTCTTGTGTCTTTGCTGGGCTGAGGCGATTTGGCTTCGCCCGCTTCGAAATCATGTCAGACCATAGTCCAGAGCCAGAACGCTTCAGCTCGCGTTTTTCCGGTTGTGGAGGATTGCTGTATCTAGACCTGCCAATGAAGCCCCCATTCTCGGCTGCGTTGATAATGGTGGCTGATACTGGCAGAACCGGCGGTCGACCAGTTCTGCATCCGCTCAGACAGATCCCAGGAACAAGTTCGTGCAATGGCTTCTCTTCAGACGTCGCAGAGTCGACCATGGAATCATGATGGCCTACATCTGGGTCCGAGTCATTTTCTTCGTCGGCCATTAATTGCTGCAGAGCCTCATCGTCCGACTCTTGCAGATAAAAGGATTCGTCGGCAGCATGTACTTGCAGTGCTTTCTTTTCATCGACCTCAATACTGCTTGCGGGATCAATACCTGTCACTGAGACTTCTGCTAAGAGACCAAGCGCTGGCATGAGACTTGATGGATGTAAATCCTCCACTGACTGCAGAACTGTATTTACCGTCTCCTCAAACTCAACTGGTGAAACAAACTTTTCAAAGGTCGGGACTTCACCGCCGATATTTTCATGATCAGCTGATGCTAGTTCTGCAATCTTCTGTTTGAATTCATCTTCATGAATCCAGGCTTGTGAGAGGGACGCTCGTGGCTCTGCAGACATTGGAATGAGAGCTTCGGGTGGGAATGGCGTACTACCACGTTTGATGTCGGGCATGCGCCGCTTTCGCCGTGCCGATTCATCTTTCCAGAGACCGGCCATACTATGCACAAGCTTTATATCATGTGGCAATGGGTTAATGCGCTCGACAAAATCATGATGCAGCTGCCGTTCTTTCACAAGATTTCTGTTTGTAATATCCTGAACGCATATATCCACTTCAATCGAGCAGTGACTAACACGGGGCAGCTTTTCATCGTCCGTTATGCGCCCTGGGGGTATTGACAAGTTATGCCACAGATGCGAAGAGTTGCTGCCGTCATCATGAGCTGGAACTGGGGCACGGAATACTGTCCGCGATGCGTCCAGGTAGTCACAGCCGAACAAGTTGTAATCGATCATAAACTGAGACAGGTACTGCAAGTGCGCTTCATATGGCTGAAATTTTTGTTTCATAATCGCACCCTGTTGAAGTAAATCGGCCAGCCGCGTCATAACCATTGGGTTAAACATGTAGATTTTGAGAAAGAATCGGTATCCAACATGGTAGCCATAAAATGGGACACCTTTGACGAGGGTGATGCGCGCGACAAATCTCGCATTCAGGCCCTGCTCATCTCGGCGGAAGCTCACAGCCAGAGCATGGTCAATTGAGAGATGAAGTCGGTATATGAAGGATCCAACTGGATGCAAGTTAATATGACTGTAAAACAGTCTGCGACGCTCATAGCATACCTTCGTCCTGGGAAAGACCACCTTCATATTCAACAAACAAATATGGAAATGCGCCATGCACATGCGCGCACACTTTCTGGCCTGTTTCTGTAGATCCAAAAATACGGATGACGGGAACTTTGGGGCCTTTGGCCGCTTGTGAAGGTCGGATATCATTGCGAAGCTGTGGGTCATATATAGTTGGCGTGGCCTGGTAACTGTCGATGCAGTTCAGTCTGACGCGGAACAAGTCCATCATGCCCAACAGGTAAATCCATCTGATTTCATAATGCGTCGGAACCAGGTTTTAGAAACAGGTTAATTTCGTGATTTAAGTGAAGCTACTCCAGCTGGCAGTTCGCACTCATGAACTGGTCGCAAGCATAGCGCCGCGCCACCAGACGCGACAGGCAACAATCAGCGGGTGACCCACATCGCGAAAGCACGTGATGATAGTCACCTTATCGGCTCATGCTGTCTATGCTTTTGATGTTGCGAAAGCATCGTCTTGACACTGCTCTGCGAAATACATAGACCTTGCGCCGCTCTGTGTGTATTGGCTCGGGTCGGTTGTTTTCCTTTTCCTTCCAAGTCAGATCGCGTTGTCAGCTATCCCTGCGCCATGCCTCCCCCACCACCGCGAAAGCCTGATACGGGCGCAGCCGGCGCCGCGAATAAGGAAGAAAATATCTACATTCCGTCCTTCATTAGCAAGAAGCCCTTTTATGCCGGCGATGAAGCCGACGACGATGCCGATTACTTGAAGCATCAGCGCCGCGAAGAAAAGAAAGAGTCCTCGAAATGGTACGATCGCGGCAGGAAGGCAGGCCCCGCCGCGACCAAGTATCGCAAAGGCGCCTGCGAGAACTGCGGTGCCATGACACATAAAGCAAGGGACTGCCTCAGTCGTCCGCGGGCAAAGGGAGCCAAGTGGACCGGCAAAGATATTCAGGCCGACGACATCATCCAGGACGTTAATCTTAGTTGGGACGCCAAGCGTGATCGCTGGAACGGCTACGATGCCAAAGAATACCGGCATGTTGTGGAAAACTACAACGAAATGGAAAATCTGAGAAAGACGGCGCAAAAAAATGCTAGCGCGGACGACGAGGAGGACGACGGCGACAAGTACGCAGAGGAAAATGATATGAGCAAGCATCAAAGCACAGCCACGCGCCAGCTGCGCATACGAGAAGATACTGCCAAGTATCTGCTCAATTTAGATCTGGAATCTGCAAAATACGACCCGAAAACGCGATCCTTGGTCGATGGTGGCGCAACTGCCGATAAAGCGGCAGACTTGTATGCCGAAGAAGGTTTCATGAGATCCTCTGGTGATGCTGGTGAATTTGAAAAGGCACAGAGATTAGCATGGGAGGCACAGGAAAGGAGTGGCGATACGTCTTTGCATATGCAGGCAAACCCCACTGCCGGAGCATTCCTGCGTAAGCAAGAGGCTGAACAGGAGGAGAGATTGCGAGCTGCCAGAGAGAAGCTACTCGCCGACAAGTACGGTGGCGACGGACAAAAGGCCATGCCAAGCTCCCTGCGCCACATGATGATTGCCGAGTCGGAAAGCTTTGTTGAGTACGATGAGGCAGGACTCATCAAGGGCGCTCCAAAGAAGGAGGCAAAGTCAAAATACAAGGAGGATGTCTTGGTCAACAACCACACTTCCGTATGGGGAAGCTGGTGGGCCGGGTTCAAATGGGGATATTCTTGCTGTCATTCCTTTATCAAGAACAGCTATTGTACTGGAGAGGATGGCAAATTGGCATGGGAGGTGGCTGAGCGGCAGCGAACAGGCGCCAACCTGGCAGATGCAGAACCAGACCAAGAAACAGGGGCGGGTGATGATGCAGTCGAAGCCAAATCAGAGGAAGAGAAACCGAAGAAGAGAAGTCGAGAAGAGATGATGAATGGTGTTACGGAGGAGGAAATGGAAGAATATCGTCGTAAGAGAACCGTGGCGGCAGATCCCATGGCAAAATATCTGGGCAAGGACGAGCTTTTATAGTTTCATAAAGTGTACATAGCATCATGATATAAAGATACCAATTATTTTTTCCAACAGCATCAAAGGCTGCACAAAGTCACAACACACGCGACACGTCAAGTCATTCAAGGGGTAATCACATTTCATGTACAGTATTCTGCTGTTAATTCATTTCCATTTTTTATCCGTTTATAAACGCCCCGAGCTATGACAGGAAATCCGTTTCCCAACTTCAAATGGCATTTTTGTTCAACAGTATTCGTGAAAAGAGTAATGGGTACCACGCAGGCACTACATTTACTCCTCATCCTCCTCCTCCTCGTCGCCACCCTCAGCAGCGGCCTTGGCCTTCTTTCTGCGGACACGGCCGGGGCGGCCAGAGCCGAAGGGCGAGTTGAGAGCAAAGTCAATGTGCTTCTGGGAGTCGAGACGGACGATGAAAGAAGGAACGTTGACAATCTGCTTGCCGACGCGGATGTGGCGCTGGCGGATGAGAACACGGGCGTGGTGGATGGACTTGGCGAGACCGAGCTTGTAGACGCAAGTCTGGAGACGACGCTCAAGGAAATCCTCGATCTTGAGGGCAAGAACGTAATCGAGCTTCATGCGGGACTCGTCGAGGACACCGACACGAACGAGACGGCGAATGAGGGCATTGCCTTCGAACAGACGCTTGGGGTCCTTCTCGTCGAGGGTAAGGAGCTGACTGCAGGTAGACAACTTTGTTAGCGAAAAAATGCTCAAGGTCCAATCTTGAATCTCGCAAGAGCTGAGCTTACCGAGCAGCACGACGAATCTTGGACAGCGTCAGACCGACACGCCACACCTCACGCTTGTTGCGGAGGCCATACTCGCCAACGAGCTTCAGCTCGGCGTCACTATTACATCGCAAGTCAGTTTTTATGTCACATACGACGTAAACAGAGGCAAGCTCATGTTCAGTGGCCGGTGAATACTGACAGTCGGGCAGACTCGAAAGGTCTACGGGGGACACGAGAGGTCTTGGAGTGGGCGCGGGGAGCCATCCTGAATTGATAATGTTAGAGATGGAAAAACTTTGAAGATTGGCACGGCGTTCTGCACTCACTTGTCTTTACTCCGGTGATGGATGCTGGAGATTGAACTTTCTGCGCGGCTAGGTCCTGGGAAATCGTTAAAGGGCTGTGGGGACTGGGAATATTTTCTGGCAGAGCGGGTCACGTGTGCATAGTTTGGCGAACCCTAACTGGGGACGATACACGAGGGCGGATCCCACCAAACACATCCTGTGCCCTACTTTTCTGCTAGCGAGCCCGAGTCAAGTGGACAAGGGCAAAAAAAAAAAAGATTGTATTATCTAAGCATTGGAAGCCCACAAGCTGTTGCGCAAAATCAGTAGTCAATCCACTCGCGCTTTTGCTGTACTTTGTCAATCCACGATCACCAACACCGAAACCCTCCGTGTAGTTCCGGGAATATTCAGACAAGATGGGTCACTCCTACGGAAAGAGAGCGGGCACTCGCGTACGTTTTTGAATTGGAATGCCGGCGAAGGGGAGGAATCATCGTTGTACTGACCGTTGCTGCAGTATGCCTTCAGCAGAGACTTCCGCAAGAAGGGAACGCTGCACATGACCACATACCTGCGCCAGTACCGGTACGTTGCGATCGAATGGGGAGGGATTCTGTGCGAGAGGAGAAGGCGAATGGCTAACATGCGAATAGCGTCGGTGATATTGTCGATATCAAGGTCAACGGTGCCGTCCAGAAGGGGTAAGAAACCATCCCCCACCAGTCGAACGTTGAATTTGCGATTTGCGAGCGAACGAGATTTTTCTGTCTTTTGGCATCGACTGGGAACTGGAAACTAACGGGATATCTAGTATGCCCTTCAAGGTCTACCACGGCAAGACCGGTGTCGTCTACAACGTCACCAAGTCCTCTGTCGGCATCATCATCTACAAGAAGGTCAACCACCGCTACCTCGAGAAGCGCCTGAACATCCGTGTCGAGCACGTCCAGCCCTCGCGCTCCCGTGACGACTTCCTCCGCCGTGTCAAGGAGAACGCCGAGAAGAAGAAGGCCGCCCGCGCCGCCGGCACCACCGTGACTGTCAAGCGTATCCCTCTCATGCCCCGTGAGGCCCGCACCGTCTCTCTCACTGACATCCCTCCGGAGACTGTTACCCCTCTGGCGTACGAGACTACGATTTAAAAGAACTGGCTGGCTTGGGATATACTGCGGTTGTTATTATTTTCTTGTGGTGTTCCGTCCGGATGGGAAAGATCTCAGCATGGCAGGGTCTGCATTTTGATGTCCATAGGGAATGAAACTTAAAAAAAAGACATCTACACACAAAAAAGCATGAAAATCGTTCCAAGGTGAAGCAGTTGCACGTGAAGTGATTGCCAGTGGCCTCTAGATCCTACGTTGTGGTGTATGGCCCACCTGTGGCAGAAGCCTGCCTTGTGTTTGTCTCAGCCTTGGCGCATGTACTAACGACTAGCGATACTCTGGACGGCACGTAACTAGTACTAAGTGCAAATCTATTTCTAGATTGCTGCGTGCGCAACTCACTACAAATAACGATGCGTCGCACGAGAACCGTAATGCGGTCTGGCAATCAACTCCGGCTTGGCACACTGCCCATGACTGTATGAATAATTCAAATATTCAGCAGCCAATAAAAGCTGAGCTTCACTGAGACATGAGAATGATCCGATCCGAAGGATGGAACAGGGATCCGTTGCCGCACATGCAGGACATCTTCCGATAGTTGCTCTCCCCCGCCTTGACCTTTTACCCTACATCTCTCTCATTTCCCAGAAAATATTACAGTTGCACAGCCAGTTTTTGTTTATTTAAGTACCCTTTACTTTCTATATATAAATTATTTTGCGATCGTAATAATGGCCATCAAATTCGGTGCACGTTCTGGCGAAGACTCTGATGACTTTGTCATTGTTCCAAAGACTACACCAGATGAGTTCGCCGCTGAAGTAGGGCGCCTCCCCGAGAGCCAACTTGAGCAAGTGCGCGCTTGGCTGGAGCCAACGACATACAATGCTCCAGGGGGCGAATACAAAAAACATGCATTGTCACATCTCGCAGGGACCGGAGACTGGCTTACGGCTTCCTCGCAGTACCAAGAGTGGCTAACAAGCCGCGACTCTGGTTTGCTTTGGATCAAGGGAATTCCAGGATCTGGCAAATCCGTGATGGCGGCCAAAATCATAGCTACTCTGGCAGCTACTGAAGCTCCGGTTCTCTTCTTCTTCTTCAGGCAAATCATCCATGCCAACCATAAGCCTGCCGCCATGTTGCGCGACTGGCTACACCAGCTTTTACTTTACAGCCCACCTCTGCAAAGGCGTCTCCTATCGTATGTGCAGAAAAATCGGTCCCTAGAGAGCATTTCTATAGAAGACTTTTGGAAAGATTTAAAAATGGCGTTTACAAAATTGCCCGACAAGGTGTTTTGCGTTACCGACGCCCTCGACGAAGTTGACCAGGGCAATGATTCGTTCCTCAAAGCCCTGGCCAGCCTTGGACAATGGCAGCCCGAAAGAGTCAAGGTGCTCATAACAAGCCGACCGGTACCAAGCGTCGAGGTGCCACTGCATATGCAGCCATGCTTCAAGGTTCGGCTCGAGGAAGACCAGGTCGACGTGGATATTTCCCGTTTTGTCCAACACTCGTTGGAGAATTCAGCCATTGATAGACAGCATTGGCCGGCCATTATTCATGCTGTTCCTGGGAGAGCGAATGGACTATTTTTATACGCTCGGCTTGCCATGGACGAATTTCTCCGCCCTGATGCTGACGCCGACGCAGTGTTGTCTCAGCTTCCGTACGACCTCAATGTTCTGTACACAAGCCTTCTCAACGAACACATTGAACGGTCAGGAGTGGAAGAAAGCGTCCAGAGACAGATTCTCCAAGCTGTCACACATGCTACAAGGCCACTGCGGCTCTTGGAGCTCGCCGAAATGGTGCGTTTTGTCGATGCCGATTGCACCGGTCGACGTTTGATGTCGGCAAAATCCCTCGTCAAGACAGCGTGCGGTCCACTATTAGAGATACTCACAGACGAAACTGTTTCCGTTATCCACCATTCATTTACCGAATACCTGAAGGGTATCACTAGGCAAATAGATGACTCCGGCTACGCAGTCTTGCAACACGGTGTGGCGCATGCGCAGCTCGCCGTCGCCTGTCTGCGCTACTTACAAGGCGGCTGCCTAGAGGGAGCTCCCATCCAGAGCTCTAAAGACATGTATGATCAAAACGTCTCCGGCGATAGAATTCAGCTCTGGAAAAGAAATCCTTTTCTGAAATACGCTAGTGGCAACTGGTTCAAACACGCCGTGGCAGCATACGATGCGTCGTGCTACACAGCTCAAGTACGCCAGGAAATTGGCCAATTTCTCGATAACAAGAACCTGCTACATGTTTGGCTTCGCTTGGAATCAATGGATGTATTTATTACCGGTACAAAGGCACATGTATCCGCTAGGCTGGGCTTGACGGAACACATCAAGCAGATGATAAGCCTGGGCCAAGATGTGGATTCATCGGATAAATCTGAACATACCCCACTGTAAGTTAATCTCACTCGACTGCTCTTCATTTACTTCGCTAATAACCGTATTCTTGTTTAGTTGGTGGGCTGCCGCTGAAGGCCATGTCGACGTGGTACGGCAGCTAATTGCAACTGGTGCCAAACCGGACCAGGCTACTACTTGTGATGGCTTCAGTACCCTTCACAAAGCCGCTCAAGAAAATCATTTTGCCGTTGTGGAAGTGTTGTTGGAGGCTGGCGTGAGCCCATTAATTCGAAAGCGTCCAGTTTGCAACTCAAACCTGCACATGAGCCATGTGATACCGGAGTACGGCGAGAGTCCCCTTCAAATAACGTGCAAAAATGGCCATTTGGAGAGCATCGATGTCTTTTTAAAGCACGTAAACAGCCTCACTACCGCGTACTGGGCACTGGCATGGGCTTCATTTTACGGCCAGTCTCAGCTTGTCGCGCGGATTTTGGAATACCCCGGATTAGACATCAATCATCGGCTGCGCGGCGACACATTTCTGCATTTGGCGTGCTGTAGCTTGAATCCTGATACAGTTACGTGCTTACTGCTGGCCGGCGCTGATGCAAAGGCACTTAGTGTCGGTGAAGCGAGCCTGTCATGCGTTGACATTGACTATACACCGGTACCAACAGCGCCACCTCTCATGAGCTGCTTGCATGGCTTGCTTCATGGGCAGAAAAATGGATTTCATCGCGATTCAGCACATTACACTGAGATTTTGGCCATAATGGAGGCACTTGTACAAGCGGGAGTTGATGTGAACCAACGTACTGGGAACGGAGAGACGGCCTTGCACTGGGCCACTGGCTCACCAGACCTTGTACGCGCTCTTATTTCCTTTGGTGCGGATCCTCGTTGCGTTGACAACTCGGGAAACACGCCATTGCACACTGCCAAGAATGACGATGTGGTTACCCTTCTCATTGAGGAAGGGGGTGCCGATATCAATGCGAGAAACAATATCGGCGCAACACCCCTCCTCGCTGCCGTCGCCAGGTTTCAGTCTACAATGCAGAGGTTTTTAGATCTCGGCGCCGACTGTCATCTAGTGGACGACGACGGGAATAATGCGTTGCACTTGATTTTTGACCGCAACTATTTCCGTTTGTCACCGGAGGAGGTCGAGGCTTTCCTCAAGGCTGGAGCAAATCCAAATTTGAAGAACCATGATGGGCACACGCCATTCCAAAAAATAACCCATTTCAAAGAATTCGCAGAAACTGCTACCCTTCTTCTCCAGGCTGGCGCGAATGTTGACGAAAAGGATAAGCAAGGGAGAACGTTGCTATTCCGCGCAATTGGCCCTGAGTATTCCGTTTATCTGCGGGCCGCAGCCGTTAAATACTTGCTCGAAGCCGGTGCTTCAAAAGACAGCCGAGATTTCCAAGGCCGATCAATGACTCATGAAGCAGTCAAAGGATTTGCGTCAGAAATCAACCTGGATTGCATAATTACCGACCTGGACTTATTGGACAGTTCGGGGCTCCTGGACATGAATGCTGTCGACAATGCTGGCAACGGCCTGTTGCATGAGCTGTCACTACACATAGGTACCAAACCACAAAAGTATGCCAATCAATTGCAACTTATGCAAGTTTTGGTTGGCGCTGGGCTTGACATGTCGCAAAAGAACTTGGCCGGACGCACGCCACTACACCTTTTGTGTGTCCATGGGAAAGCCGGCCTTTCCCGATTAGCGTCCCAGACACCGCTGGATTATGCGATTGCGAAAACTAAGAATATTGATGAACCAGATGCTAATGGGAACACACCGCTGCATATTGCATCAGTGTATGGGGAATTTTGTTGCAAGAGACTCCTCGATGCCGGTGCGGACCCAACTCTACGCAACCATGACAAGCTAACACCACTTCATCTTGCGGCTCGCTGTAAACAGAGCAATGTGGTCGGGATGCTATTGTCTTCAATCAAGAAACGCTATAGTGATACGCCCTCGAAACTCGCAGCGGCCATAAATGCAACAGCGGTAACCTCGAACTACAACATATATGAACCATACAATATCACGCCGCTGTTTTACGCCTGTCAATCTGGAAGACCGGAGACTGTGGAGCTCTTACTGCAAGCAGGAGCTGATCCGAATATTGGTAATCTTTTCACTGCATGCGCGCTCATGGAATACGAAAATCGGCTGTGGCCCCCGAAACTGCCAGATCCAGGGAGCGACATTGTGGCTCTGCAGGCCTCCGACACGACACGCCCGTCCCTGGCGGATGAGGAATACCAAGACACTAGGTTTCACCAAAATTCTACTACACACTTGGAAGAAATCCTCGAAATGCTTATTGAGGCTGGCATAGACACATCCCAGCTTTCCGCAGGAGCAGGTAACCAACCAAACCCATTCTTGAAAGCAGCCAGCGTTGGCAGTAGCTATGCGTACAAATGCATTAAGGCAGTCAGGGATAAGCACGGCGCACCTAGAACGGAGGAGCCGCCAAATCCCCATAGATATCGAGATGCCATGGAGGGTTTTAGTCTGTTTGATGAACAAATGGTGGAGGCAACCGAAAGGGCGTCCGTCGAGATGATGCATCAATGCGGCTGGGCCAAGCCTGATGGTGTGGAGTTTGAGATTTTCCGTGCAATCATTCTTCGCCGGCAGTATCATCTAGTTCATGAGATGATTGGAGCCAATTGTCGCTTTCTCGATTCCAACATGCTAAATCTGCGATTTCTCATCGAGCATGGCCTCGCTTCGTTGGTTGACGCAATCGCAGACGCAGAAACAAAGGCGCGGCTTAACGAGGGCGAGTGGCATGCATACGAGGACTCTACAAAACCGGGCCTACATTTTGAAAGCAGGAAGAGTGATGAAAGCGCTGTGAGTAGCAGCGGTGACAGTCGCGTGATGGAGCCTCAAGCCACTCTGCTTGAGCTCGCTCTGGAACGAGCGCTGCCAAATCTGCAAATTGTTCAGCTACTTGTGGACAAGTATGCGGTTAATATTAACGGCACTGGAAGGGGCAAAAGGTCCTGCTTGCACGTAATTGCAAATGGCAGCCACTGGTGGCAAGTTGCCCTGGCTTTGCCGTATCTTCTCGCAAAAGGCGCTGATATCGAGGCGCGGGACTCTGAAGGGCAAACACCGCTCCATGTGGCTCTTACCTCACAAGACCGAGAACTTGGTCCATTTCATGGCCAGGTTGCCAAGGCACTAATTGAGGCCGGCGCAGATGTCAATGCTGTGGATGGCAATGGACAGAGTTGCCTTGCCTTGGCGGGTTACAGCGACCAGCTCACAAACCTGCTTTTACAAAATGGCGCTGTGCCTGGCCCTGGAGCAATTTTCACAGCACTCAAATCGTGCAATGCATCTGCATTAAAGACGATGCTGAAGGCAGGCGCGGATGCAAATTGCGGCATGCCAGACATGGAGCAAGATACTGGACATGACGAAAAGCTGAGCAGGGCAACCTTTGACAAGGCCTACATTCCTCGTCACGAAATAAGTCCACTCTACTTTCTCGCCTCGGATCCGGATTTCCCAGACGATGAAGACATGCAGCGGTGCTTCAAACTTCTTTTAGATCATGGAGCGGATCTGTACGCCGAGTTCTACGTAACACCTAGATCCAACCCCGGACGTGATGGCAACGGAAGAGTTGACCCAGGAATAGCATGCGATATGATGCTAGGGGCAAGGACGACCGCGAACGGCGATTCGGGCAACATTGAGAAGCGAATGGTGCTACATGAGCTGGTTCGGCTGGGCAGACTGAACAAGGACATGTTGCGTGTTGTGAATATCGATGCAAGCCGCCGAGACAGTCAGAAATGCAACCTCTTGCATGCCATTTCCGATAGCTATTATGGGCCGGATCAAATATTGCAAGATGAAGGAGACGACAGTGTAGAAAAAGCTGACAGTGTAGACGAAGCCGACAGTGCAGACGAAGCCGACAAAGTGAAAATGGAGGACAAGATGACAGTCTTCCAGGAATTGCTTGGACTAGGTTGCAACATTCATGAGCGAGATAGTGATGGTCAGACGGTCCTACACCGCATGGTTTATCGCGGCTGGTGGTTCAACACAATGCTGGAACGACTCCAGAAATCTGTCGCTCTTGTTGCACAGATTGCCCCAGATCTCCTCAATGCAAGAAACAATGCAGGAAATACCCCGCTACACTACAGTACCCTATTAGCCACGTACAGTCGACGAAAGGACGTTTCCGATAAGGAGAAAGACGGCGATATGCCATGGAAAATTGCTGATTTAACGCGTCTTCTTTTACGGTGCGGAGCCAGCCCAGTCGGGGTAAACAGGGACGGAAACACTGTCTTGCATCTCTTGGCACACAATCTCGACGACAAAGACATCCGTGCACTGTTTTCTGAGCTCGTAAGGGACCACGGGCTGGATGTAAACGCGCGCAATGTCAGGGGCGAGACGCCGCTGACGCTCTTCGTCAAGCGGACCGATACGCTGCGGCGCTTACTTCAAGACGGGTACAACAGGTGGCAGCAGAGTGTCGGTCTCGTAGAAGCCGTCGAAATGTTGCAAGCGGCCGGAGCCGACTTTTCGGTCAAGGACAAGCATGGTAACGGACTACTACATATGGCGGCGTCGGAAGGGGCAGAGCTTTTCAAGGCACTCATGGACAATGGAGGTTTGGATCCAATAATGGAGAACCATGCGCATCAGACGCCCATTGATGTGGCGGCTGTGTATGGAAACACGAATGTGTTGGCTTTGTTTGGAAAGAAACTGTCCAAGGCAAAGGCGGACAGAAGCTGAGACGTGCGACAGGTGGGCAATCTGGAACGAGCGAGATACTGATTTTGGTGCTGGCGCTCTTAGGCAGCTGGCAGCGCGCTATTAGGCTGTTCAACGGGACTTTAGTATGAAGTTTTAATTTCATGGAGGATACGAAACGATGAAGAGCTACACTGTCAGATTGGGTGTGTGCGTGTGGCCTGTAACTAGTTAGATACTGTCAGGTATCATCAACATCACTTCTGTATAATCTCATTATCACAGTTTGTAACTGTTTAATGAGCGAATGTTTGTGAGCCAGTTTCAAGAACCTTTACCATCTACTTGGTACAATCCTATAGGAGGCCAAGAGGTTGAGAGTCCAAAATTTGACAGGAACATATAAGCCAGAGTGCAATTCCGTCTGGAAAACAAATATACATTTGTGCAATAGCTGATCTCTACAGGATATGTGGCAGACCGCCAGTTCTCCTCTTGGAGGTGGTGAAATTAAAAACAAGATGAAAAAAGTAAAACCGTTGATACCTAACCATGGCCGAAACCCAGTGAATAAATGTTGCACAAAGTTATGGACCAAACACGAGTGCACCCCGACCCATCCAGCAATAGAGGGTGCCAAGGATCTGCGCAATGCATTTCAGCTGATCTCTGGTCGCGGAATATTGAATTCAAGACAGACAGACCCATCTTCAAAAGGGTGATGGGTAGGACAACTCCGCAAATACGGTGTAGCCCCCAATGGTTCAATGGTCCAAATTATTTAATAGTGAGATTGAAGTGTATTACTGCCCGGAACGTTTTCACAGTCTGATACTGGCATTCATTCGGGTAATATTCTCAGACGTCATGGAACCTGTAGCCAAAATACTTCGCGACGCTCGCGCAGCAGCCAAGGACAGAGACAGTCTGCCCGAGACAGACCAAATGTTTGAGTCCATCGCAGAGTCTACAAAGAATTACATGTCCATGTTTGATGCATCGCATGATTTTAGCCACGTTCTGCGCGTCGTTGCCTTGTCACAGCGTATTCTTGCTGCAGAGCGTCAGGCCGGCAGAGGGTTGACGTTGGACTCTGTCGTCATCATTCTTGCTGCGTACGTTATGTTCAACCAATCATACTACAAAATGGGCAACCATTGACTCCAACTAACCAGGTTTCTACACGACGTCAATGACAAAAAGTACACGAATGGTACTTCCGCCGTGCCAGGAGGGCCAATGCAGTTGCTGCAGGCCAGCGGAGTTTCGGCCGCTGTGGCTACCAAGGTCGTGAACGTGGTGGAGAATGTGTCTTACTCTACAGAGACTCGGAACCCAGAGAAGGCCAAGTCTGCTCTAGAGACATGGCCGGAGCTAGGCGTGGTGCAAGACGCAGACCGGCTGGATGCCATTGGCGCAATCGGCATTGGGAGGGCATTCACTTTCGGCGGGGCGAAGATGCCCCTATCTGATATGCAGCTGTCTCGGGAACATATGACGGAGAAGTTGGAGAAGCTTGAATCCATGATGAAGGTAAGCATCCAATAAGTATCACAATCGGTGCCCCCAACTAACGTTGCGATTGCTGTAGACCGAGACTGGGCGTGCACTGGCTAAGGAGCGAACTCGGAGAATTCAGGTATTTTGCCAGTGGTGGGATGAAGAATACGGCGCGTTTTGATGCATCAGGGATTTCTTTTCATGAGGGCGCAGTTCGAAACAGTCCACAGGGTTACGTGTATTTATTCAAGTCTCTCCGATAGTCCAAGCAGACTACTTCAGCATGCCTGGTCCTCTCGGGGTTCCGCCTTCCGCTGTCATTTAACCATATTACGATGCACACGTTTGCTTTTTTGGGGCCATATTTGTGGCGATTGTCTATTTTTACGGTCCTCTCCTGAAATAGTGAGCCTGACGGGTAGACTACAGGGACTCTCCTGCTGGATTTATTAGCCCGGGATATCGGCAATGTATGGATTCCCAGAACATAGCTAGCTGTTTAGCAAGCTTGGGAACACATCAATCAGGTGAATGCATCATACGTGATCTGCATCTTGTAAAATCGGTTGATTTTTGAACAGTAGAGGCCCCGCTCCGAGCTGAGCCTGATGCAGCGATCCGCATACACGGTGGCTGGCTGATGTGCGACATGGAACAGACTGACACCGCCTTTTTGGGCAGTTTATCCCGGAAACAGTGATGTACAATTTTTATTCCTAAAGAACCAGCATAAGCATTCATTATATGACCAAGTTAACCCCACAGTCGGTCCTTGTCTCAGAGCTCGTACAATTGGTAGTATTGAGACAATTTCGGTGGGAATGGGTCCAAGGCTGTCCCCAGCATCAGTGAAGTGCAACCCCAAACAATGAAACATTCAAAGAGTATCTGTATAGACTTGAAGCGCCATCAAAAACGCGCGCAGTTCCACGGCGGGTCATGCCGTCGGGCCCTCTCGCCCGGGGAATGCTTCCTGTGAGCCAACCTACATGAGCTCTACACCCCTCACATCCGAAAGAGGATCTTTTGTGGCACAAGCTTGGCCTAAAAATGGAAATTGACCGACAATCGGGGGGAAGCTGGCAGCGGCAAGTATTGACAAGGTTGTCGGTACTTCGGCCATCACAGATCATGCCGCTGTGGCGTTCATGGCGGATCTCATCGCCACATAGCCCATTGCCATGGTAATTCTCAGTATAAGAGAAAATCCAGATGCTTGGCACAATCTTGTCGTCGACACCTTGATGCCTCTTCATGACACCTTGTCATTCTGGCTGTGGAGCCAGCTCTGCAGGCAACTCCTCTCCCACTGAGAACGCTTCTTTCCGCGAACTGGGAGATTTTGTAGAGTGATCTCCCAAAAACCCTCTTAGACGGCTATGGAAAATATGTATCATTTAGTTACACGTCTTGTGCCGCCTAAAACACTTTTGAGACGGGATGTTGGTGACGAATGGAAGCTTCTTTGCGACCTTTTGAGCTTATTTCTTAGACACACTATTTCTCATGTGAAATCTAAATTTATAACAAAAAACTTGTTCAGAGGATGCGCGTCTCAATCGGAGGAGAGTATTTGACTTGTTGTTACGGTGTTGTGTGAAGTGTTCCCTTGGGGATATGCTGTGGCAAGTTAATGTGGTTGACGTAATGAGATGCGCTGCTGAAAGCCATAAAATAAAGAAGCTCACTTGTATGGGGAGATGATTTGCTGTAACGTAGATCTGGTATAGTGATGGGCAACGTTTAATCTAAGACACCAGTACTTTCGCAATAATTCCCATTGTGGTGAAAGTGGCTGGCTGTTACCCTGGCGTGCGTAGCTATTGTCGCAAGTAATTCCACTGCTCTATGCCGCGCCATGCAATAAGAACAACTATACAATAGGGCAAATCTCTTAGTGTAACGTCATCCACGCTGCAAAAAGTATTGGTGACGGTGTCCAGGTTCCCGGTCTCACTTTGCGGTACACTCCCAGGGTCCAGAGCAGCAGCCTGGACGGTCTCTGCCGCAGACGATCCTGCGGGTCTATAATGTACCAAAATCCACCAATAATTGATTTATTACCAGAGTGGCGTAGGCAGCTTTCAGCTGGACAATGTGGATTCTAGGTTTGATGAATAAAAGTACCAGTAGACGAGACATGGCTGGAGGCCCGTATGCCGGCCGGCTGCCTTGGAGATTCAGATAATTGGATCCAACACGTCACACCCTGGACTCTAGGCCAAGATATTTCTGGTGTTACTTTTATGCAAAGTCTCTTTCTAAGAGGCGCTGTACTTACCTCGCCAAGGCGGCGTAACTCGGATTAACCCCGAGGTGCATCCAGCGCCGGGTACGTGGGGTCCTGGTATAAATATGGCCAACTTGATAATGTAGTGAGGTTTAGATTCGACAGAGTGTCGACAGAGAGAGGAAAACGGTGCAGTATTTCAATGAACAAAACACACCGGTTCAGCGTTGCCATCATTGGCCTGGGCTCCCAGGGTCGCAAGACCTGGTTTGAATCTCTAAAAAACGCGACTGATATCGACATTGCCGCTGTATGCGACAATAATCAGCTGGCAGTAGATGAATTTGCCTCCCGTTATCCCGAAACTCCAGCGTTTAGTTCTCTTGACGAGCTTCTGCTGAACATTCAACCAACTTTTGCAATTGCTTGCGTACCAAACAGGTTCCATCTTCAAGTTATTGAACAGTTGTCAGCTTCTGGGATTCCATGTCTTAAGGAAAAGCCCATTGCAGGATCTTTGGCTGAATATCATAAGCTGTGCCGCATCCCCATACCGATTGGGGTGGCCTTCCAGCGGAGATGGCAGCCACGTTACGTTCACTTCCGGAACTTTCTGCCCATTATCGGCACGGCATTGTCGGTGAGAGCAACTTTGGTTGGAAAGTATAACCCCCCACAGGATGGCTGGCGCGTCACCGACAACGTTGGAACATTTGTAAGTCGCTTGTCACACCTTGTATAGATTCAATCGCTAAATAATGTAGGATGATCTCGGTGTTCACATGTTAGATGCTATTATTTGGCTCTTTGGACGCCCGACCACCGTTCTAGCTCACCGTATCAACGACCCATTCTCGGATCGAGATCGTGAGTCGCATGTGGTAATGAGATGGGGGGATCCTGGACTCGTTGCCCACCTCTACATCTCGGAAGTCGCTCTTGGCAAAGAGGAGAGTGTCATTGTGCGGGGAGATCGTGGATCATTGCATTTGAATGGCAATGAAATAGTACACTATGATACTAGTGGCAGACAAGCCTTTCAGATGGCAATTCAGTCTCGCAAAGAGGATACAATCCAAGATATGTGCCGAGAATTTGCGGGTCATGCTCATGGTACCGCACATTCATTCTCAACTGTAATTTCTCAAGTTGAAGACACCTTGATGACCACTGAGGCTATCGACACCTCGTTCCTTTCGAACAAGGTTGAGTCAGTGGCGTCTCAGTCAGAGGACTTGACGGAAGCCGATCTACCCACGCCATCGTTGACTCCGTCTCCAAAGTCACTGCCAATCCAGAAAGCAAATAGTGACATAATACTTAGCGATTCGGATTATCAGGAAACACTTGATACCAGGCATACCCATGAAGAATGTGGAGATGCGGATGCAGATTTTACGAAGCTTTCCTTTCAACTCAACACGGGCGACAAGATCCCAGGTCTGGGGTTTGGAACCCGCAAGCCAAAGCAGCCAATGCAGACATATAATGCGGTAAAAACAGCCCTTGAGCTTGGCTATCGCCATGTTGATACTGCGTTTCGGTACAATAACGAGGACCAAGTTGGAAGCGCCGTTATAGACTCTGGTATTCCTCGAGAAGAGGTCTGGATCACAACAAAGGTTGACAACTCATGGCATCACCGAGTAGCCGAATCTGTCACGATTTCTCTTTCAAATCTTGGACTGGAATACATTGATCTTTTGCTTATGGTACGCATCTTCTCGGGGGAAAATGGGACGACGCTAATCGCTGAGCAGCACTGGCCGTCGCCGGTCACACCAGAGGATCCGAAGAAGGCGTTGCCTGATTGGGACTTTACAAGGACATGGTAAGTTTGTCTGCCTGCTACTGTCTCACTCGTGTACTTAATTTGGTTAAATTTAGGGTGGACATGCAGGCCGAGGTGCGGGCAGGTAGAGTACGCAACATTGGCGTGTCAAACTTTGGCATCCGCAACCTGAAGAAGCTCCTCCAACACCCAGAGTGTACAATTGTTCCAGCTGTGAACCAGTTAGAGGTAGGTCAATGTTTTGCAGCAAAGTCTTGGAAGCGATGAAGCTTAGGCTAATACCGCTGGGCGTAGCTGCATCCGTGCTGTCCTTCAAACGTGCTCATCGCATATTGCAAGGATAATGGCATTCATTGTACTGCCTACTCGCCACTCGCCGCGGGTTTGCCGGAGCTCGTTGAAAGCGCGGCGCTGAAGGAGCTGTGTCAGCGAAAGGGGAAAACGCCGCAGCAGATTCTGTAAGTGCACTGCTTTTTTTTCCACAATTAATTCTAACAGCAAGATAGAATCATGTGGGGACTGCAAAGAGGCACGAGTGTAATTCCGAAAAGCGTGAATACTGCGCGAATCCAGGGCAATTTTGACTTGAAGGGGTGGACGTTGACGCTGGAGGAGCACCAGCTGCTAAGCGATTTGGAAACAAGATGTCGTGTATATCCTGATGATTGGTTGCCCCAGCAGGTATTTTGGGAGGAGGACAACTAGATGAAGCCAGCTACAGAATATTGAGTAGAAGTGTACTAGACATGTCTTGGGATACGCTTCTGTCGCAAGTTTCCTGCCTATCTATTTTATTACTTGCCACACTTAAATTACTACTATAGAAATCACTCAAGGAAGTCCCTGAGAGTTTACAACGCTGTTTTTAATTTAAAAAAAAAATTAATTCCTGTTCAGTTCCCGCCCGTGAGCTGGTGCCGTACAACTTGCGCGCTTTTACCACCAGCAATCTGTTGTGAATTGTAACGATCAGATTAATACCTATAGAACCTTCAATAAATCTATACTGCTTTTGTAATGTATTTTCAAGTTCATATCGCCTTGGTAGAACAATAAGTGCTCCAGCTACGAGTGTTGGCGTAGGGTGCATCCCTAGGAACGCAGTGAGTGCAGCGCAAATTGTTCGAATAGTGGTATCATGATTGAACAGTCTGTCAAGAATGGAATAATTAGCCTCAGTTGTCTTGAGATGCTTGCATGTTCATTTCTCTGCCTAGGAGGGCCGTCGCTCACAAGACGCAGTTACGCGGCCCAAGCACAGCGAACGCAGCGCCAAGGACGGACACCCGAACCATAATTCCACGTCTAGACTGCAAAATGATCACATCTCAACATTATATTTTAAGGTCTATTTTTGGCAATTTTCCACATAAAAACATGGGCCTCTAAGAGAGAATGGGCTGGTCGCCCGCACTTTGCCAGTGTTAGTGCCACACTTACTTGCCACACTTTACCCCACATTGGCTGTGCCCAGCCACTGGCGCCTGAGCATCATCGCCAACGCTGACGACAGCTTCCACGACGGCCCAGCTTCTCCATCGCCACCTGATTCAAAGGCTCCCCCTCTTTGAGCGCTTCCTTTCCGCATAATTCCCACGGGAGCGCCGCATGAGCCTTCAAGTCCCGGGCTTCTACTACTTTCCATAGCCTCCATCCGTATCCAATCCAAACTAGAAGAACCAACACCCCTATCCGAGCTCCCGGACGGCACGATCGTCACCACCGCCGACCATGGCTACGTCCCTCCGCACAAACGATAAACACACAAAGTAGGCTTGCTCGAATAACGGAGACCCTCGCGCACGTGCGCCATGCCAGCTGTTGCTCACCATTGACTCTTTCCAGGACCGATGCTGAGCTAGCCGTCTCCATCAAGAAGGCGACCAACCCAGACGAAATCTCCCCCAAGCGCAAGCATGTCCGAGCATGCATTGTCTACACATGGGACCACAGGTCATCACTGGCCTTTTGGTCGGGTATGAAGGTGTAGGTTTGCACCACCGCGACCGCACCCGGGTGTGCTGCGCTGACAATCAATTGAATTACAGGCAACCCATCATGGCCGACGAGGTCCAGACCTTTAAAGCCCTCATCACCATCCACAAGGTAATGCAGGAGGGCCACCCCAGTGCACTCGTAGAGGCCATGTCCAACCGCGGCTGGATCGATGGCCTTAACCGCGGCATGACCGGCGAGGGCGTCCGTGGCTATGGCCCGCTCATTCGCGAATACGTCTACTTCCTTCTTGCCAAGTTGTCGTTCCATCAGGCACATCCCGAATTCAACGGAACGTTCGAGTACGAAGAATATATTAGTCTCAAGGCCATCAATGACCCCAACGAAGGGTACGAGACCATCAACGATCTCATGGTATTGCAGGACAAGATTGAGCAGTTCCAGAAGCTCATCTTTTCGCACTTTCGCAATGTCGGCAATAACGAATGCCGCATCGCGGCGTTGGTTCCTCTTGTACATGAGAGTTATGGAATCTACAAGTTCATTACAAGCATGCTTCGGGCCCTTCACAGTAGTAAGCATACCCTCTGACCTTCCCAAGCGACTGCGACAGGTTGTACTTACATACTCCAGTCACCGGCGATGACGATGCTCTACAGCCTCTCCGCGAACGATACGATGCCCAGCACTACCGACTTGTCAAATTCTATTATGAGTGCTCCAACCTGCGCTACCTGACCAGTCTGATCAATATTCCCAAGCTCCCGCACGACCCCCCGAACCTCCTTGCCGAAGACGAGAATGCGCCTGCCCTGCCCGCGCGACCCAAGCAGGAGATTGAGCGCCAACCTACACCCGTCTCCGAGCCCAAGTCAGCAGAGCCCGACGAGATTGCAGATTTCTGGAAGGGTGAGCTGGATCGTCAGACTAGAGAATATGAGGAACAGCAGCGCGTCTTGGAGCAGCGACAGCAGGCCCAGCTTCTGGCCCAGCAACAAGCGCAGTTACAAGCTCAACAGGAGTTTGACGAGCAGCAGAGGCGTCTCGCCGAACAGCAGCAGAGGGAGCAAGAGGCATTGCTTGCACAGCAAGCCCAGTGGCAGACGCAGGGCAGATTGGCCGAGCTGGAGCGCGAGAATCTCAACGCCCGATCGCGCTTTGAGCAAGACCAGCTCATGCTGCAGAAATACGACCAGCGTGTCAAGGCTTTGGAGGGCGAGCTGGCACAGCTTCAGAACAACTATGGTCAGCAGATTGGGAGCAAGGACGATCAGATTCGGGCTCTGCAGGAGCAGGTCAACACGTGGAGGACGAAATACGAGGCCCTGGCTAAGCTGTACTCGCAGCTGCGTCATGAGCACCTTGACCTGCTGCAAAAGTTCAAGGGTGTTCAGCTCAAGGCGGCCAGCGCACAGGAGGCCATCGACCGACGCGAAAAGCTTGAGCGCGAAATCAAAACCAAGAACCTCGAGCTGGCTGACATGATTCGTGAGCGTGACCGTGCCATGCATGACAAGGACCGCCTCTCAGGCAACAACAAGGATGAGCTGGAGAAGCTCAAGCGTGAGCTGCGCATGGCCAACGACCGCGCCGACAACCTGGAGCGCAGCAAGGGCAACGAGCTATCCACTATGCTAAGCAAGTACAACCGCGAGATGAGTGATTTGGAGGAGGCACTTCGCACCAAGTCACGGGCTCTTGATGATGCCCACTCGAAGCTGCGCGATGGAAGCTCTGACCTGGAGCAGCTGCTCCGTGACAAGGAGGAGGAGCTCGAGGTATACAAGGCGGGCATGGACCAGACTCTCATTGAGCTCAACGAACTCAGACAGAACCAGGGCAGCAACGACGAGGTTTTGGACAGTCATCTCGACGCCATTATTCTATCCAATCTAGACAAGATTAACGACATTATTGACTCGGTCCTGCAGGCAGCCATTGCCCGCGTTGACGATGCGCTGTACGAGCTCGATTCCACGATGCAGGCTGGTAACCAAAACGCCTCGCCCGCATACGTATTGTCGCAGATTGAAAAGGCTGCCGCCAGCGCCATGGAGTTTGCCACGTCGTTCAACAACTTTATTGCCGACGGCCCCAACAGCACACACGCAGAGCTGATCAAGTCGGTCAATGTGTTTTCTGGAGCCATGGCCGATGTGTGCAGCAACACCAAGGGTCTGACGAGACTGGCCACGGATGACAAGAAGACGGACGCTCTGATGGGCGGCGCTCGCCAGTCGGCAACGGCATCTGTGCAATTTTTCCGCGGTCTTCAGAGTTTCCGTCTGGAGGGCATGGACCAGCTACAAAAGACGGATGTTGTTATCAACAGCAGCACAGACGTGCAGATGAACCTGCAGAAGCTGAATAAGCTGGTGGAAGGCTTTGCTCCGGGCTTTGGCAAGTTTGCCAGCAACAAGGGTGATTTGGGTGATCTCGTCGACTCGGAGCTGAGCAAGGCTGCCGATGCCATTGCCGCGGCCGCCGCGCGCCTGGCAAAGCTCAAGAACAAGCCGCGCGATGGTTACTCTACGTACGAGCTCTCGGTCAGCGACACGATCCTAGATGCCGCTACGGCGATTACGAATGCCATTGCGGAGCTCATCCGGGCGGCCACGGCCACACAGCAGGAGATTGTGCAGGCCGGCAAGGGCTCGTCGTCACGAACGGCGTTTTACAAGAAGAACAACAGATGGACGGAAGGGCTCATCTCGGCGGCCAAAGCCGTGGCCTCGTCTACGAATACGCTGATTGAGACGGCGGACGGCGTCCTGTCGAAGCGCAACAGCCCCGAGCAGCTCATTGTCGCGTCGAATGACGTGGCGGCCTCGACGGCACAGCTCGTGGCGGCCAGCCGTGTCAAGGCCGGCTTCATGTCCAAGAACCAAGACAAGCTGGAGACGGCCAGCAAGGCGGTCGGGGCTGCGTGCCGCTCCCTTGTGCGCCAAGTGCAGAGCATGATCAAGGAGCGCTCACAGGAGGAGGACCAGGTTGACTACTCCAAGCTCGGGCACCACGAGTTCAAGGTGCGCGAGATGGAACAGCAGGTACGTTCTTTTTCCGCCAACGTGATTCATTTTGGTGGCGTCTTGTTTTTTTTTCTTTTTCTTTTCTGCAATGCACACGCCCCCCACCTTGAAAGGCATTGCCGGCCGGTATTACGTGCCTAATCCATCTTACTCTGTCTCGCATGCATGCAGCGCCTCACATCGGCACTTGCGAAGCTGATGCTCTGGCGGACTTGCTTCTTGTTTCCTCTTTTTTTTTTTTGTCTTGCTTGCGCTGGCGGCGTCGCATCGTGTATTCTGCAATGCAAGCTAGGCTGGGTTGCAGAGACCTTGCATATTGACAACTGAGACTGGCGTTCAAGAGCTGAATCACGAGTGGGAACGCTACTTGTTTCTACTTTCTTCGCTCATGTTCCCTTGTGTTGGCAGCGTGCCATCGCGGATTCTACAAACCAGTCTGTCTGGGCTGCATAGCGTGCAACTGAGACTTGCCGCCGAAGAGGCTTGCATCCAAATGGAGCATTTCTTCTTCTTCTTTTACATTTCGATGCATCTTTGTATTACTCTATATTGCGTCTTTTATTACATTGTGGCTAACGGGGTACCCGGGAACAGGTCGAAATCCTCCAATTGGAGAACTCTCTGGCTGCAGCCCGACACCGATTGGGAGAGATGCGTAAGATTTCTTACCAAGAAGAATAGATGTTGAAGGGCGGTCTATGATTTATTTATTATCCTTCTTCTTTTACGAATTGGGAGCTGTGTGTCGGTGTGACATGCAGGAAAGCTGAAGACTTGCGTTGGCAGTGGCAACAATGGGTTGCAGCGGGACAAGAGAGCTGTGGGGGCCTTTTTTGTTTTTTTTTCTTCTGCTTGCAACGAACCGCCGCGTGGGAGCGGGTGATGTGCATGGTCCTGGCGGGATAACAACCACCTGCAGAGAGATAACAACTCGGCAGCACAGCGGGACTGCACAAGGAGATTAAATCCTGGGAGAGGGTAGTGCTGGTAAGCTATCTGGGATGTTGTTTCTGGAGCGAGGCTGGCCCGGGGAAGCCGTGTGAGCTGGAGAGGGGTGGTGGCAATAATACCCACTGGAAGCAGAAGAGGCAGAGCTGGTCGGGGAACCTAAAACTCTACGAAAGTACGAGTTATGTACGGCATCTTTTTTTTAGGACAAATCACTAGAACGATATCTTTTTATTCTCTTTTTTTTCTTGTAACGGAATTAGCCGGTTGTTGTAGATGAAGTTACAATATTGAACGAGTCAAGAATATTGTGTTGGATATGTAGCAACTTGCGAGCCAAGAGCTTGTTATTATTAGGCTTTGGCATTTACGCTTTGTGGCTGTCACAAAGAGTTGCCAGGGTATGTATGAACAAGGGTATCATTGCCTTTTACCCTTTGAGCCATTCGCTACAATGCTTCTTGGTGATGTTTGATTGGACACGGAGATATCTCCGGAGGTATTATGAATGCTCGCTCTGGGGGGAGGGGAAGCTGCTGGATTTAGCTCGTCGGGGAACAACTTTAACTAGTTACTTTGACCTCGGCGTCTCTCAAGCGACAGACTTTTCCGTTGCAGTTGACTAGTCCATCTTTGTAGATTCCGCGGTCGAGGCCAGGGCGCGTTGCTCCGTGATGCGCGGGATGGGCTTGGAGATGTAACTGTCTGTCTCCTCGACTCCACAAATGAACTGCCGTATGGCGATAAACATGATGGTGATTGGTTTGCTCGGATCTCGATTTTGACCAATCTAAAAAGAGGCAGAATATGCGAACGAAGACGTTTGTGAGAGAGGGGGGAGGGGGGGTTCGGACGAAAAGTCTCAGGCTCGTTTGGGCTTAATTAACAGCTGTGCCAATCGAGGCTGGCAGTAGATTAAGTTGGGCCGAGATTAGTCTGCTTATGGACGCCGTCGTGTCGTTCTTCTCATTCGGCCGGCGCGGGAGGGGAGGCTTGCGAGCCGTAAGAGGTAATAGCGTATCTTAGTAAAGTCAACTAAAGTTAGCGGTTCGGAGATGCTGTACGGCGGACAAAGTCGACGACAGTGCGGAGTAGAAACTGCGGAATTGACGGCGATCTCTTTTAGTGCATCTCTCTACCTAAGTAGGTAAATATTAATAGTGGATGCTCGGTGATTCATTTTGGCTTTTCAAGGTCGGCAGTGCTGTAAAGCGCTGAAACTACAGCGGAGTGGCCAAGACACAGCGGGTAACGCACTGTAATAATGGGTCCAAGGCTGCAAACCGGCAGCCAGTTGCAGATGCAGAACAGAGCTCCGGTCCTGTTCCAGGTAGGGTAAGCTTCTAGAAGAAGGAAAGAAAAGACAAACATAAATTAATATGCAGTTCAAAATTACCTCTTACGGTAACATTGTTTTTTCTCTCTTCTTTTGGCATTGTGCAAACAACTTGCTTCTGATGCGTTCGAGGTAGGTGCTGCTAGTTGTAGCTCCTGCCAAACTCAAACGGCCGCTAAGATGCCCTGTGACCCGCTGTGCCCAGCAACTAGCGCATCCGCTAAAAACGGCATTTCAGCCATCCCCGTTTCCCTCCCTCCCCTGTCAAATTGCTTTTGCAAAAGCAATTGTACAGAATGAACAGACATTCCTTCGCAACGATTTCTCAAACAATTATCTCGAATTGCAACAACATTTTTCATGCGAATAAACACAATCTACGAGCACCAAAAACACAACGCCAGCGGGCAGAATATGCCCAACGAACACCCACCTTTCTCCGAATTACAAGGTATTTCTCCGAGCCTGCTCGAGTCCTGCGCCTCCATCTTCATCATGTCTCTTTTCTCTTTCTTCATGGCCCACAGAGCCTTACCTGAAATGCCCATCCACTGCCGCAACGCCCGTGACCGATTCCGCATGCAGGAGACCCTGGATCGTGCCACTCCGCATCTGCCACACCATGCACCTTGTCGATCTTCATTGGCTCAAGTCCGGTTTGCGTTCATTGAAGCAGGCAGACGACGCTAAGCAGTCTAGGTAAGGGAACCTGCTTTGCTGCACAAGCCTGCTTGCAAACAATGGCAGTCGCCGCGGACTTGCAGAAATCGTGGCGCGCGGCCAACTTGGACCTCCCTCTAACCCAACCGACTTCAGTGATGGCGATGGCCAGGGTTTGACTCTATCTAGGAACACCCACCAGTATAGTGTTTGGTCAAACGTTGCCCAGCAAACGCTCGCCAGAATTCCGGTACACTGGAAGCACTGTTCAGCGAGTTACACAAAAATCAGCGTCTGGCCAATAACGTGCATGTCACCGAAAAGGAACGCGAAATCATTATAAACAAATGCAAAAGCAAAAAAAAAACCAACAATGGCCACTCTTACCAATGCAGTCTAGGGCAGATCAAACGCGGGAACAAGCAGCCATTATCTGCACGATCCTGCACTCGCCCGAGACCGTTTGACTCACACACCTCCCCTGGCAACGCGGACGGGGACATGCCCAAAAGCCACCTTACAACGCCCGTTCGTCGACCACGAGCTCTTGTGAGTCCTCAACAACGCTATCATTGGCGTCCATCTAAGCGTCGTGCCAGTTTTATCAACTGCCGTTTCCATTGCTACCATTCATACTTTGGCCGTTGGCGCTAACTTACTAAACATTTGTTGCTGTCGTTTGACTTCCTTCCCAGGACTAGTTACCGTGGCAAAAAAGGAGGCGCCATTGCTAGTGCGACGCTACACAAGAGCAATTCATAACGGTGAGCTAACCCCAACTGTACGAGGCCAGACGAACAGGATAAGGCTGTCGTGGCTTCGTGGCTTCGTGGCAGCGAGGTTCGCGGGCCAGCCCAAAACTCTGTCACTACATTTCAGCCCCTTGATGCACAAGACAGGTCACAACAATCGATTCCCAATTTCGGGGAATCCAGAATTCATTTAAATTTACGAGGATACACAGAGATCGCCTGCATTTTACATGTCATGTACGACAAAGGTGGAGGCCTTGCCCCAGCATATTAACTCACAACCTGCAACAGAGTTCTCAACATCGATGGTGTGTATGCTTCATGGGGTTTTAAAAAAAAATTGCCGCAAAGGCCATCTATCACTATGAAGAATTGCCGTTCCGTTTTATTGTTGCTTAATTATCCCAGGACAAGAGCCCTTACTGGACTAATTTGACGGTCCACCTGTCGTGTGGTACCCATTTCTCAATTCGTTCAAGCGCACATTGTTCCACACAAAACCCCTAACTACCCCATGGCTGATTTGCCTGATTTGCCTGCATATCTGGATGCCCATCCGGCACGATCGGACCCTTGACTTGGCTTACACGCCCCATGTGTCCCATCCGAGTACGACAGCTAAAACCGAGGGTTCCTACATACTGTGGAACAGCGCCGCCTTTCTATACTTAAGCATTATACAACCACCGGGTTTTCTTGGCACCTGCGACCCCGCGCTAGCTATCCTTGTTGGATACTCGGCGTCTACATTCCTGATCGCCGAAGTTTACATAGGTAAGGTGGCCGACCCCACGCCTTTTGAGCCATACTGGGAATAGTCTTTGCAGGTCGGGCTATATGCTCTGCTAGCCAACTGAGTGTGATCTGACCAATCCAGACACTTTTGTCACGGCAGTTCAAAGCTTTTGGTATACCCGAAGAGGACGATATTCTGGTCACATGGTGGCTTGCCGTCTGTCGGTCAATGTCACGGCGTTGCTGGTTGTTGACGATGCCCGACAATGGACCACAGGTTTGATGGCATCATAGCAGCATTGATGTAACTTGTTGCTGCTATTTACTTTTGCTTTCTAATTCCTTGCCATTGAATTTTGATTACACCATGTCGTTCCTTTATTTGCAATTGAAAACTGTCCTCCATGCCGTGAGAAATTAACATGTGCTTTGAGGTCGTCGCCACTGCAGGAGGACTAGTGCCACCACTACACGCCCAGCTGCTTACATGCTCAACGCAGTCCAACACCCAAGGCCCCGCGCCAAAGACGTTCAGTGATAAACCAATCCAAATAGAGACAGCGCCACGCGGTAGGTGGAGAGCTAAGTGTCCACTGATGGGCAAGGCAAGGTTTGTACCCCGACGGTTCAAAACTTTGGCCCACTGAAGGTCGGGATAAACTTCGCCAGAGTCGCTTACACGCTCCTTAGGCGACGAGCGTAGGCCAACTTACTTGTTGTGGGCACAATGAATCTTTTTTGGTGGTATTAAACTAGCTTTGGCTAACGCAACAATCAATCATGAGTGGGCAGCTGGCTGCTCACTGAACTTAAATTGCCGACTTGTGTACGTACACAATGGATCATTGTTGCAGCCAAGCTACTAACCGTCCGTGGCAGCCAGAGTTTGAGTGGTGGGGGTTAGTTCCCGTTGTTGGGAGTGTGAGTGAGACATGCTGTTATGAATTTTGTCTCGGACATTCAATCATGACGTCGAATTGATTGGTAGTCGCCCCGAAACTGTCATTCCCAAATTCGGCTGAGACCCAACGGAAGTACTTTTGTAGATTGTGCCCTTTGCCCTTTCGGACTGTGCGGCCAAACGGCGGGCTGAAAAATCGTGATTCCTCGTCAAGCCACAGCTCTCTCATCGCTTGCAGCAGGCATCCGCCTCTCGCTTTACCTGACGTGCGCGGCATACTATCCAAAAGAGAGCAAGCCTGTCTCGCCATGGTATCCCTCCTGAAGGACCCTGAAACAGCTGCACAGCCCCCATCATATCCGGGGGGACTTTTTCAGCAAGATGCTTGCCGGTGGTGGTCTAGACTGGACCGAGGTGGATTTTATGCTATTCCCGGTTCCTGGAACTCCAATTGCATCACAGAGATTTGCGGGAAAATACTGGGTCATGATATGAACCAATGGATGGCGACTTTGTCAAAGACGCAGGAAGTCAAGTGGAGGGCTTGTGACTTGAAGTGGAGGACGGGCTTAAGAAGCGGAGGACTGAGGTTGTAAGTGGAGGCTAGAACGTTGGGAGGGGTGTGTCAGTAGACTGTGCAAGCTGACCAGGGGTGCAGGACCTCACACAGCCGGGGCCATCAAGAAGCGTCGCATCTCGGAGGTGGCGAAGAGGCCGAGAATCGGTGGCTGCGGTTGTACACTTCTAAACGTGGGGACCGATGCTGTGTGGGAAAAGACAGGACAAGAGTCGGCAGGGTTTACTTGCAAGGTGCATAGCTTGTCCGTCTTCTCGCGCTCATACCAGTAATCATCGACATCGACGGAACATGCAACGACAGGGGTGGGAGGGGGTGTATCTGCCACATCATGCAGGCGAAGGCGCCAAGCCAATTAGTGGGAGTCGTTCAAGTAGTATATTTAGCATCACCAGGCCTTCTTCATTGGGGCTGGCTTAAACTGGGGCGGCACTGCTGGTGTAAGTCCGTGTCGACTGCTGGCTGGCGGCGTGTGGCGCGAAAATAAAACGACTCAAGGCTCCAGGCTTGTCGAGGCAAAAGCACGACATCAACACTTTTGTCGGAGAGTAATGCACTACAGAAAAAAATGAAAAAAATGAAAAAAAGAGGAGATGCAACGCAAATGATTGGACACGGTCTTGTCATTTCACTCTACCGGTGGAATTTCTTTAAACAATTGTAAACCAGTATCCATTTGCTTCTATCATTGGCTACGACTGAGGCCGTGCCATTGTGTCGAGGTAAGCTCGAGCACACCACAATTAATAAGCCAATTGTACTTTGTATCCATCTGCGTTGCGTTGACGCGACATCCACCTCCCGCTTCTTTGTTCCAAATCCATCCCCGTTGGTGAAAACAATATTGGTTCTCAAAAAGTTTGAGATGCACAAAAAGAAAAAAGTATCAACCAAAACTTGCCTCGTTTTGTTGATCTTGAAAAATAAAGCCAGAAAAAGAGTCATCGAATCATCAAAGAAAAAAAAAGATGAAGTCGTGAAAAATCCAAGTCTTCCAAAAGAGAGAGACTGATTGAAATAAACAAATCGTCGGTCCATAAAACTCCAAACTTGATGAAACAGAAAAAGAAAATAACCTCCTCCGATTGCTCAGCAAAGTGTAAGTGTATTGCCTCTCACTTTTTCCCCATGCTTGGCACCACCTTGCTGTTGATGAAGAATAGCAACAAACAAGGCTTCCGCCGTTCCAATTTTTTGCCCATCGAGTGATAATGATTAGCTAGAAAATGGAACCACGGAAAACGTGGGCAACAGAATATATAGTATAGGGGAAAAAACATAAACGAAAAGAACAGTTGACAAGGCAGAGGGAAGAGAACGTCAGCTCAGAACGTAACGTGAAAATCTTGATGCGGGTCATAAGGAGGACCGTCGTCGAGGACAAACACTGCGAAAACACGCGCAAAATGTTACTTGGCTGTCAATACAAGAAAGACGTCCAAAAATAATATGTACTATTGGGGCAGGGGAAGGAGGGGGGACTTACCTCGCTCTGTACCAGCGGGCATGCATTGGCTCGTGACAGCGTCAGCTTCCAATGGGCAGTCAATGTTGATGGTCTGGTAATTGGCCAAGCCGTCAAAACTCAAGACCGCGGGCGATAAAGTGGTCGATACCTGAACTCTGTCGGAAGGCAGGCTACCAACGCCACCTTCACTGGCAAAGATGAGGCCAGAGACCCAGTAAGGATATGGTGCGGGAGTCTAGTTGAGTCGGACCAAGTAGCCACCAATGACGGCTGCTTTCGGCTCTGTATTAGACAGTGGTAAAATAGATGTAGGCCAAGATGTAGCTGTGGAGTTGAATCAGATGAAACAGGAGACACGCGCGGAATTGACTGAGTGGAAATCAAGGCGCAAGTGGGTTGTGTTGTATTCGGAATTGAGCAAGGGAAAGTCCCACATTATGGCGTTGAGGCTTCAGGTAGGAGGTGCAGATATGGCAGTCAAGCTAAAGATGTGGGGTTTTCTGCGTAAAGAGAGTGTAACATTCTGGTACGTCCTTCAGATCCAGTTTGTTGTCGGTCTGTTGCACCCGATTGTCGAGTCTAGAGTTTGCTGATGCCGAAGCTGAAGGTCAATCTTCCGCAACAGCGGCTCGCGGGGCAGACAATTTTTTCCATCACTGCATCCACTGCTGCTCTCCTTCCGCATACTGTCCAGGTGTAAAAATGTAGTTTGCTTGAAAATTTGGAGCTTGGTTTTGCATCTGCCCATAATTGTTGATTGGGACAAAGGTGTCGTTGGCGATAGCTGGCAGTTGCTCCTGCAAACAAGTCGTGTTGAAAACACCTTCCGACGACATAGATTGCCCATATGCATTATTGTAAATAGGCATTGGCAAATATTCAGTCTGATGCTGATCATACTGGATCTCTTCTGGGGCTGCAGCTGCATCTAGAGCTGTAGTTGCTTCTGTCGCTGCCCATGGGATGGTGTCCATTGGCTCAATTTTCAGTGTGGTAGTTGTGTCTTGTTCATTAGCCGATTTGTCCTCCGATTCCATCGAAACATCACCTAAAAATGTTCCACGTTAGATGAGAATTCAAAATGTTTGTACCTGTACTGACTCTTTTCGAAACTGTAAAGCAGAGTTTGGCAGTGTGCCTGTAGATCCTGCTCAGTTCTGCAGCGACGAACGGTGTACGACGCAATATGGACGTTGTTATCCCCGGAGTAAGAGATCAAAATTGTGTCTGCTGTCTCCTCAGAAACAGTCCAGACACCTCCTGGATACGGCTCGAGTTGTTTCAAGACCGATGCTGGCAAGGAGTTCTCCATGGCTGTTGATTTGTCGTGATAGGTTTTCAACGCTGGAGAGAATTGTGATTGAAATTTTGGAGTTTGTGATTGTGGGTGCTAGAGAGTAAAGTTTCAATGAGGGAGAAACTTAGCAGCTGGCAGAACTTTTGTGAGCTCAGTGTGTCTCTCCGCTGCAGTGCATGCTTCTCACTTTTTCGCTTAATGCTGCGATTCCCTGAGTCCTTTTCTGGTGGGGTGTGTTTTAAGGCACGATGGTCACTTGGACGCGAGTTTAGCGCTATTGGCAGACCCTTAGCATGAAATCGTACCTACTGAGTAAAACGCTAGCAAAATATACAAACCTTGCCTAGTTGTAAATTCTTAATTGTAGCCTCGTACATTAAAAAAAATCTACCGAAGTGTCGGCCTGGCCATGGTCTTCAACTTGCTTCACGGAGGTGTTCAGTAATGTTCAGTAATGTCATTTCATGCCGTCGCCTGCATCACTTTTACTTCACAAATAAAATTCGAAATCAATTGAGCACATTCGAAGACTTTTGCCGCACTTCATTTCTATATCACTTGCTTCTCACTTTCATCAAAAGCGTTGTATGATACACCAGCAAAAACAAACGGTGGCTCCGTCTTCGGGAGCCTATTGAGAGTGGCTGGGACTATTGAGGGGGTGCGCAGGTATCAAAGCCCCACCAAGGAACAGAACAACGCCTCCACAATTACTAGGCCCGCCCCCCTCACCACTTACAACTTCACGGTATTTATTTTGCAGCTCTCGTCTCCTCAATTTTCTTCCTCAACTTTCTGCCATTTACCAAAGATTCTTTCCTCAGCATCCCTCTTTTCAAACAAGTGTTTCTCTGTCCTTCTTTTCAAATCAATCTGTCGCCCAAGACTCATCCCACTGTACACAATGGAGCATCTTCCCATGAATCGAACGCCACTCCAGGATCAGGATCTGTGGAATATGCTCAGTGCTACCATCAACCCCTTCGTCAGAGTCATGACGATTCATGGCGTTATTTTTCGCACCCTGAGCCCCAGTTCCAAGAGCTTCATTGCTGAACAGTTCTTGTAAGAAATGTAATTCTCAACGTCCAGATCGTGTCTAACTTCAGCAGCAAACACGTTGAGGAGCCTTTGATGTATTGCCGCGATGGGTCTGGCCCAGACAGGTATTTTCTTGGAAATCCACGACACTTCCTGTCTACTGGAGGCACCGTTATTGCTGTTGGAGATCGCGACCCCATCTGGTTCATGCCGCTCGGTGGCATGCTGTCTCAAACCGCTACTGTGTGCTTGCCACCACTTCCCAACAATGTCAAGATTCCACGACCCCCAAATGCGTATATACTGTACCGCAAGGATAGACACAGCATGGTGAAGAAAGCAGACCCCAAGTTGACAAACAATGAAGTTTGTAAGTTCATATCACCGGTCTTCACATGTGACCTCGCTGACCATTTCAGCGCAAATCCTCGGACGGTCCTGGAATGCCGAACCTCAGGAGGTGCGACAACGCTACAAGAAAATGTCTGAAGACATCAAGACAGCCCTCCTTGAGAGACATCCCCAGTACCAGTATCAACCTCGCAAATCAGTTGACAAAAAGAGACGAGCTCGACGACGCGCACAGGCCGGTGCTGCTGCTCAGGGCAGCGGATCTTCTTCATCCGCAAACTCGACACCGGAGAGCACTCCCTCAGGAAGCGAGTACTCAATGAGCCCCGAGTCCAGTGCTTAAAGTTCCGCCTTGGAAATCGGTTCACTTCTCTCCACTATGGAAAACGTTGAACACCAAAGCAACTCCTACAACAATTTGCTCTTTATCACCAGCGCACTACACTAGAGAACAGCTCAGTGGCCTCACGGCCCAATGCGAACATGAAGAAACGATCACGGCAATGGCGCACGGAACTTGTTTTGTTACATTTGTTTTTGTTTTTGCTCCTCTTTTCCTTTTTCTACTATACATTCTGGCTACATAGGTTTCGATTCCCTTTCCAAGGGTTTTTCTTTCTTGTCTTGTTCTTTTTTTTTTTCTCCCCAGTGGAAAGGACTTTACCTCTCTGGAAGTTGCGCCTACAAAACGCAAAAGGATTTGGTATTTTTTTTTCGTCAACAAATTTGGTTTTTTGTTTTTTTGTTCTTCTTCTTCTCAGAATCTGGCTTTTTTTTTCTGATTTTTACCACTACTTGACAATGTGGCGGAGGGGGCAAAGACTCACAATGGCGGGGAGCTTGGGTGGTATTGACTTGAACCTCACTTTTTCATGACGCACAAGGATCTCAATGGATAGCAACCCACACCCCCAGGGAAGAGTAGAATACGGCTTAAATGCACCTTGTCTTGTTTCAATGCTGAGTGATGAGCCATTGTCTAATATTGTTTGTTGCAACTAAACCTGTCAGCATGAGACTAGTTCTCACAGTGCGCATACCAATCCACCCAACAAAAAAGAATAACCAAGATCTTTTGTAGCGAGACCCAAATCTACAGGGCGCAATTTCAAACTTGTTCATCCTTGGCGGGATGTCGTGTCTGTATTTATTATTAAAGAGCCTGCTGCCATTCACCACATTAGATAGAGGACAACCAGATTGATTGACAGGATTGCAAAGATGGCCAAGACAGACAGGGTAAACAGGTCAAAAGGATCAACACAGTCAGCAAGGTCAAAGACCTTTTCTAGCAATTACGAATGGCTTGGATCTTTTGGTGCTGTACGTGGGTAATTTCCATGGCTTGGAATCAGCTCCAGAAAAATATGTCATGGGCTATAGCTAGGTCAGGGACTTTATTAACCTAATACAATAATAAGTGACCTGTTTCTGCAAAGAGCGACATGCAAAGGCTTGGCTTCTTTTACCATTGGCTTCTTTTACCATTGCGTTGACGAACCGGGGTCCTGGACATCTCTGTACCCCCATGTCTTGGCAATCCCCAGGGAAAGGGCAATCGACGGCGAGGCTCCAGCCTGCAATGACTCGTTGCGGTGGAAAGACAGTAAGCTATCTTACTCGCGGGTCTCGTTGGTTGCTGAACTGATCCGAACCCTTCGGTTTCCGCATCGCTGCGCACGCTCTTCGCAGGCACACATGTATTAAACCGACGGCCGCTTAACGGCTACCAAAATCCCAATTATGTAGACGGTGGAGTCCGTAAAATATCGGCCATGGCGTAGTTGGCTGTATATCTCCGTTCTCGATCAATTATGAACAGACTCGGTGACTCGGTGTGAGTGACTCGGCGACTTGGTGACAGGCTCTCAAGTCATGTGTCACAATGCATCTGTAGGCTCGATAGTACTCCTGTCTTACATGCTGCCTGACGATGCAGCGGTACCCCAGTCGCTGCTCCAGATGAACGTCGCGCATCGCCACTCCGTGTCTCGCTCCTTGTCGCCAGACGGTCCCAACGGACGCGGGCAAATGTAAAACGACCGCCCTATAAATCGCGAAAACGATGTTAGACTAAACCGCAACGAGCTAAACGGTTGCCCAGCACGCCGGGGTCAGACAAAGAAAAAAGAAAACATACCACAGTTGACCCCAGGTTTCTTTGTCACTAGGCTGATGCAGGGCTCATCGTGCTCGCATTTCGGTACCACCCGCTTGCCCAGCAGCTTGGACCATGACTCCTTGGCCTCAATGGGGTCAAACACTCTTTCTGGAGAGATCGCCTTTGTTACGGTGGCATTCTGTGGCGTTGGGGGTGTCGCTGGCGCTGCCACTTTCATCGGCGACACCCCAGTCCGAGGTGGTGTCTGGAAATCTCGAGCGACTTGGCTGCCGCCAGTGGACATCAGACCTGTCTGTAATGCTACACCCTTGTTGGCGATATTTTTAGGCTTGAAGAATCCTTGCAGTGTTCTCTGTCCATTTGACGCCTTCGTCTTGGCCTCGGCGGAGCTTTTGCTCTTCTTGGTAGCTGGACCCCTCACGTCTGCAGGACCCTCAGAGTTTCTCTTGATCTGCGTGCCCGCCTCCAAGCTCGCAAGGCCAGGTGATGGCGTCAGTGTGGCCGGTGCGGCCTCTGCGTTCTTGAAATAGTGTACGGGCTCTGCGCCACCTGCACTGGCCACCGCCGCCGCGGCCGAGATTGCGGAATTGTTGCCGCGTACTCCCACAGCTTCGACTTGCGTCAACGATTCGTCTGTCTCCGGTGTTGTTATCTGCGAGGCAAATGTCTGTGAAGCCTTTCGTGTAAACATGTCCTTTATATTTCGCCGTCGGTCAAACTCTGGTATCAGTTTAGCGGACAAGGCCAATGCGTCCCGTTGCTCCCAGCTCCGCACCCGCTCTCCCGCCCGAAACATGCTGGCTGGGTTCATTACCTCGGCCAGTGTCACCTCCTTGCCGTCCCGTGTCACAGTATCGCACATTGTTGCATATACAGGACAGTGGTCTGATCCCATTAGCCCTTCTTGGATGTTGGAGTCCACAAACCAGTCCTTTATGCCGTCGCTGCAAAGAATGTAATCGATTCGACTGCCGACATTTGCAGGCCGTGTATTTCTCTTTGTATCCCAGCATGTATGCATTCCCATTCGCGTAGGGTGGAAGCAGCGGCAAAGATCCCACAGCACTGGCTGCTGGCGGTCCTTATCTCGCTCGCCGATCAGTGTCCCTTCAAAGAGGAGCTGGTTGAGTATTCTTCGTGTAGGCATAGACTGCCATTCGTCCATGGTCATTCCCTCTTTTCGGAGGCCCTCTGCAATGTTGGAGCTATCCATTTCGCTGCGAATAATGTTCAGGTCTCCGGTCAGGATAACCTGCTTTCCCGCAGCAATCAAGTTCCGTATGCGCGTATCCAATGCCTCGACAAAGCTTTGTCTAAATTCACTTCGAGATTCGTCACGATTGGCTGGACTGTAGACTCCGAAAAGCACAAAGGCTGGAAACTCCAAGATGACGCACCGTCCCTCGGAATCTAGCAGTGCTTCGTCAATGTTTCCCGCAAGCTGGCTCAGAGCCGGGTACCCGCCGATCTGCTGATCCTTGGGCAAGTCACGGTACGCCGTAGTGCTCTTCGGCGGGCATAGTACTCCGAGAACGCCTTCTTCAGCGCGTATTGGCGCGCATGTCGCGTTCTTGGTATAAATGGCAACCCCAGAGTAGCCTACAACGTCAGCGACGAACTTTGCTTGGGGTGTGTTTGTGTACCTTTCTTATGCTGCGGTAAACTAAAATAGACATCCCACCCCGGCACGAGGACCATGTCATCCTGCAAGTCTTTGCGCTGAATTTTGGTCTCTTGCATGATGACAATGTCGGCTTCTAGAATGTCAAACATGGCCTGCAAAGTCAGTGGCTGGATGGATGGAGCTTTGGTTAAGAATTACCTTGAAAGTGCGATTTTCTCGCCATGGCTGATACCCAAAGGGATTCCTGAGAGAATTAGTTTATTTTTGGTAAACGGTGAACAGAGACAAACCTGATGCCATTGACTGTGACAAGTTAGTTGCTGCGCAGGTACAGAGAACACGAGTGGATAAATGACGGAGAGTGCGACGGTAAATAATTCTTGATACGTACCATTCCAAGTTGTGATTCGGAAACCCATTTTGCATGATCCAGATAATTTCCAGGAATTTGACTGTACCTTTCAGAGAAATACTGCGGTGACACCTTCTCTGCTTCTTACCCACCGCCACTGATGATCCTCGTATGCATCGGTGGCACAATGTTTCTGCTTGGCCGCGGGAACAGAATTGAATCTCAATCTTTTATTCGGATTGCATGTCATCTATCAATTCTCCGTAATTTTCATATTTTTAGCAGGATTAAAACGGCGCATGGAGATGAGTTCGATTTGAAGGTTGCCCCACGATCGCGCCGCTGGTTGATGGAGCTGTGAATTCTAGCGCGGAACTCGCACGCGGTCACGTGCAATGATCGAAAGTTGGCGCCTAAATCTCAAGGCACCAATCTGCTTCTGGAGCCGAGCTTCATCGAAAATGGTCTGATGCTCCGAAACTGCACCTCTGCACCCGTCGTCATCAACAATCACCACCATCATGTTTGCCACCCGACAGGCAATTCGCAACGCCCCGCGCTTCGCCGCTCAGGCTCGCGTTGGCGGCCAGCGCCGTCTCGCCAGCTCTGCCACCGAGAACGAGTTCATCAAGGAGCGCCAGCACATCAAGGACCACGCCAAGGGCACCACCGGTATGTCGAGATTGGGACCCCGGAGGATGCGACGGAAGGGTCAATTGGATCTGGATAGTAGTACTAATGCCTTTTTAGAGCTGTGGAGGAAGATTTCTCTCTAGTAAGCCTTCCCGATGACGACCCAAGTCTGCCGAGCCGAAAATAGCCTCATGGAAGCAAGGCAACGACCATGCGGCGAATTGGCCAACAATGCATGCAATTCGCCGGAGAGCAGCACAGCTAACCATTCACAGTGGTGTCGCCCCTTGCGTCATTGCCGCCAGCGCCAACGCCTACTACCTGTGGAACGATCACTGGGAGCACTGGAGCCACATGCCTGCTCTGGAGGAGCGCACCGAGTATGCTTACCAGAACATCCGCACCAAGAACTACCAGTGGGGTAACGGTGACCAGGTAAGATTCAATTGTGTTTGTCGACTGACTGAATTTCATGCTAACAAGTTGCCTAGACTCTTTTGTAAGTTTGCCCGAGGAGACGGAGCTTTCCACGATGTTTTATCGACAACGAATGATATGAGCACCCAAGAACGATGCTAACAGGTGTACAGCTGGAACGAGAAGGTCAACTACCACAACAAGGACAAGGTCGCATAAACGTTTGATGTAGGTGTAGCGCAGCGTATGGTGAATTGATAGAATATCCCGCCGGGATGCAATGTGTACTTATTCCCTATAGAGGAACTAAATCGAATTTCCTTTGTGGCAACACTGAACCGTGACGCATGCAAGTGATTCAGCAAACATTTCAAGTTGAAGTAATCGCTGTGACGACAGTTCTGAACGAGCTTGGTGTGAAAAGTTGGGATTAGAAGCGCATGAACCGAACAACTCAAGTCTTTTGGGTCAAAGATGCATCGTTAACTTGTAAAAGGAAATTAACCAACACATACAAGTCCAAAGAAAATGTGCTTCGTAGGTAATAAACGTGAGTTGCCAGCAACTGGTGATGTTGCTCTTAAGCAGGTGCCGAGGAATCGCCGGCGCAACTGCACCGAACGCGTCCACTGTGCCCCACGACGTGTCTACCGCCTCTCAACACCAAAGTGCATAAACCCTACAAAAGTAAAAATTCGGCCTTGTTTTATTCGAGACGGTATCGACGGCCTATTGATGTCGGGAGGAGTGTTGCTTTGATAATGGCACTCGTATGAGATTGTCAGCGTGTATGCAATGCAGCATCGAGGCTCGGACAGTACACACAATACCGCACCTACCATTCAAGGCTTGGAAACTTGACCGCCACATATAATTTCAGAAAATCGGCCTCAGCATGGCTCGATACCTGAATCCGGCCAAGATTGGCCTGCTTGTTCTCATGCAACTGTATGTAGAAGAAGCCATCCCCAGCGACGCCATAGTCCCTGTCCTGTCCTTCATCACCTCCCATACCATGGGCCATGAGGCCGGCGGCACAGCAACGACACAGGCAGCCCGCTGGGCCAGATCTGAGCGCACAGTCAGCCTCATCATCAGTATCAAGGATTTCGAGAAGCTGCTGGGAAGCTTTCCATTTGTCATGGGCATGCCCGGACGGAAACTATGGGACCAGTTCCTGACACGGCTTTGGGACATTAACTCTCTCGATGCCCTCAACGAGTTTTTCGAGAATCTGGAGCTATTGCTGGCAAAGACGAAAGAAGAACTTCGGAAGCTCAGCGAGGCGGGCGTGCCGGACATGGAGGAGGGCATCCAGATTGCGCGCAACTCGCCCTTTGGCGTCTTCATCCGCCGCGCCATGGTCGAGTTTCAGCGGCTGCGGTTTCACGACAGTGCTGAGCTGTGGAAGGATTTTGTGCGGTACCGACAGCCGACTGCGCACCACCAGAAGCGGAAAAATCCAAACTTTAACCGGCTAGGCTTTGACAATGTGCTGTCGACGGGCGCCGCCGAGGGCTGGAGCCCGGAGAGTGTGGCAGCACTCACGTCGGTTACGTATGACGACATGCTCACCAGTGACCATCTGGGGACAGTTGGCGTCAGTACTGATGATATCGAGCTTCTACTCGACTTTCAAATTGAGCAAATGCAAAGTAAGCTGCTCAAACCCACAACAAACAATGCAAATGCTGACAAGAGTAGAATACGGCAACAGAGTACCACAGGAGACGATGAACCAGTTTCAAGATCTCCTTCAAGCGAGCTTTCTAGTTCCGAGCTTAACACACTACCTGAGGTTAGTTGTCGCTCGCTGTCAAGCGTTACAGTGCGCTAACTTTGCAGCTTTCTGAATGCCTGGAGAGCAGGGGACTATCATTCTGCATTTGACCTACTACACCGTTATTTCGACTATACCATGCAATACCGAGACCGCCTGTTTTATCAATACGCGTTGATGAACTTGGCCGTTTTGCAGGCCGATTTTGGCTGCCACCGCGATGCGGTTACTACCATGCTGGAAACAGTCACCACGGCGCGCGAGAACAGAGACATGACCTGCCTCAACTTTTCCTTGAACTGGCTCTTTCACTTTGGCCGAGCACATCCCAAGCTCGTCCGCGACCTCGAGTCAAACAGTCTGCTAGGAACGGGCAAAGAGAGCTTGGCCTATCTCCGCGTCAAAGCAAAGGAATCGGGCATGGGTGCGTTGTGGAGTTCGGTCTTGCTGAGCGAGGCCAAGCTAGGCTTAATCAATGGCGAGAGCATTGCCACATCGGTCGAGTCTATTGTGCGCAGCTCGCATCTCATTGTTACGCGAAACATGAAGAACATGTTTGGTGCACAGCTATCGTTGTATGCGGCACTGTGGAGTCGACTGGGACTAACACATCTCACCACGGCGACCTGCGAGATATTCCTCCGCTGCCACAGCCAACACTCTGTATTTGACGACGAACTCAAGATCATCTGTCGTTTGGGGCTGATCCATGCCGAGCGTGGCAAATACAACGAGGGCCTGCAGCAACTTGAAGGACTCGACAGCAACTCTCTCCGCTCCTGGAAGCCGAGCCAATACTGGCACAAATACAGAGGCATCATCAAACTTGTCAAGGACTTGCACCACAACAATTTGGACGGTGCTCAGGAGCTTCTGGACCAGCTTCTTCAATCCAAGGCAGACGACCTTGAACCAGACATGGCATTTATGATTGATGCCCTACATATCGACTACCTGACCCGAAGAGGAGATTTGCAGGCCGCATTTGCAAAGGTAAATAACATGATTGAGGTGATCAAGGATGAGAATAAGGACATTGCGATTCTCGTCAAGCTGCTACTCCTCAAGGTGTCTCTCCTGGACAAATGCGGTCGCACGCAGCGTGGCTTCTCGACAGCCATTCGCGCGGCCAACCTCGCCTGGCGAGCACGCCTGATCCCGCAGCTCTGGGAAGCCACGGGGGCGCTGGCCAACATTCTCGTGTCGCTGCGGGAATTCGAAGCGGCCATTGACGTGCTCAACGCGGCGCTGCCCCGGTCCCTGGAGTGCGAGATGCCAGCGCTGACGGCGCGGCTGTACTCGTATCTCGCCGACGCCAACATGGGCATGGCGGGCGAGATGGAGGCCAAGTCGAGCCGGCGGAGCGAGTACATGACGCGGGCGCTGGTGGCGGTGCAGCACGCGTTTGACCACTGGTCGAGCGTCGAGGACATTCAGCAGCAGTGCGAGACGATGGCCAAGAGGGCCATGATTATGAAGCTGACGGGGGAGATGACGCTGGCGGCCGACTACGCGGCGGCGTATGTGGCGTTGAGGAAGCATGCGGAAGCACTGAGTTTAGGGTCGGCTTGATGGGGACTATTTTTTATGATGACATGGCATTGGTATGGGGAGTTTCTACGGCATATTGATTGCGACAATTGGCATTGAGGGAAAGGTTGGAGGGATTTTGGTATTTGTTGCTCTCCTGGTTTAAATGTACAGAATTAGATGGTTTTCAGAGGACGGTACGTGTCTATCCGCTGATGTAATAACCAGTACTCTTGACAATATATATATATATAAATTGTCATCCTCCCAGTTCCATGCTTGTAAGATGTTACAGTTTATTCATCCTCTGACAGTCCGTCCCTTACCACTTGATGCTATCGCCCTTTTTCGTCTTGAGCCCGCTCTCGGGCTGCACGACCGTGGCCTCGTCATCGGCGGGCGGCTGGTTCGTCGCCCACACCCTCTCAATGCACAGCTCAAACGGGCCCTCGACGCGGTCCGTCAGCCCGATCCCGACAGTCGCCACGCGCTGCCTCAGAATCTCCGTCTGCGGCTCCACGACGAAGCCGTAGTTTGTCCGGACAAAGTCGTTCCACTTGATGAGCACCGTCTCCCACTGTCCGGGCCGCTTGGCGAAGAGCCGGTGCTGGTGCAGGTCGGTGGGCTCGACGCCCTCGGTCTGGACGTTGACAAAGTAGGCGCGGCCGTCGGACTTGATGCGCAGCGCGAGGTAGATGTACGGGTCAATGTCCCAGACGGACTTGCCGAACAGGGTGGGGGACTGGGTCGGGGTGCGAAAGGCGGCGTAGCCGGTGCGCTTGATCTTGAGGAGGTCGGAGGGGAGGGCGGTGGATATGGAGCCGTGGAAGCGGGCGTATGAAGATGGTGACGAGGAGGAAGAGGAGGAGGAGGGCGTGGGTGCAGATGGGGAGGGTGAGTCGGTTATGAAGTCGAGATTTGTTTTGGAGGAGCCGCCGATGAGGTCGTCAGACATGGGAATGCAGTCGCGCACCGAGTCGGCGTCTGTGAATTCGTAGAGGGGGCGCGGGCCAGAAGGGCCTTTGACGGCTTCGAGATTCCACGCTACAGCACAGGTTAGAAACACTTGAGGGAACTGCAGAGCCGTGATGCCTGGAGCATACCTATGCTGGATCGGCGCTTGAGCTCGTCGAAACTGCGCGTCAGGAAGCTCTTCCTCAGAAGCGGTTGTGTTGTTCGCATTGTGGCGGCTGTGTGTGAATGCTATTCGGGGACAAGAAAATACAAGGAACTGGCGAGATGCGCCTCGGCGAGCCGTCGGCTAGAGGAGTGCGGAGGTTTCGTCAATTGGTTCGCCGTGGTATCTATATGAGATATTGTTGTAGTGTTGCAGATTTTTTCGTGTCAAGGTGGGTGAGGGAATTGAAAATTGGCAGTCCAGATGTATAAGGATGAAGCTTGATATTCTGGGTATCGCAACTTTTGGAGTTGCACGTCGTGCACCCCACTAGAGCTTGGCCCTGTCATAATATTGTTTCACCACCACAAGACGCATTTTTGGTATCAAAATACGTATCAGAGCTCAATGCACAAACCAATACCCAAAAACCAAATTTTACAACAAGTATACCCCGAGGTGAAGCCATGATTATTGATTTTAGATTGTAGCTGCGATGTAGGGTAGCAGACACGTCCCGATAAAATCCCGGCCAGGAACAAGCTTCCACGCTAAACCCGAAGAGATTCATTGCATCCTGGCAAAAAAAAGGACCTGCATCAAGAAGAACCACTTGTAAAGACGTCCCCATTTACTGTACCCTTTTCCAGCAACGGCTTTTTCATTCCCTTGGTTGTCGGCCTCTCACCACGGCTGTTCGGGGTGACAGTAACGTAATCGAATACTGAAAAAATGGCGCGGTCAACGATAATGGCCTCGACGGCCATGGCAGCGTTTGGTCGGCCGGCCACAAGGCGTGCCTGCATCATAGCTGCGCAGCGAAGCTCAATGGCCGTGCCGGCGAGTACACGTACCTATGCCCAAATCTCGCGCAACAGAATTGAGAGGTCCATGGCCAACCAGAACAAGATGGGCATGAGACAGGCGCAAAAGGAGCAGACCATGTCTGAGATGCAAAAGGCGGCGGCGCAAGAAGTGTTTAGAGATGGAGGTGGCCCTCTGTTCCCTGGTACGTTGAGCCACGCAAATGGGGCTATTTTACCCTGATATACAAGAAGAAATCTGTCTAACTGCTTCATTTGATTAAAAAGGCACCTTCATCGCCCTCCCCCTCTCGCTCGTCCCCAAGTCGCCCGCCGAGTTTATCCAGTACCAGTGGTGGCGCGCCAAGAGCTGGGCGCAGTGCACGCTCTCCATGCTCACCATCAAGCTGCAGTCGATGCCCGGGTGGACGACGCGGCCGCTGTACAAAGCGCACCGGTCCAAGATCCCGCCGACGGCCAAGGCCATGTACCGGGAGATGCTCGAGGCCTTTGCGGCGGGCGACAAGCGGACGCTGGAGCGGCTGTGCATGCCCACGTTTGCCAAGCAGCTCAACGCGGCGATTGACAAGCGCAGCACCAAGGAGGAGGTGCGGTTCGAGCAGGTCAAGGACACGCGGCGGCTGTTTTACCCGCGGCTGGCGAGCCACCTCATCCACGGCGTCAACCCGCACGACAAGACGCAGCTGACGGAGCAGGCGGTGGTGGCGCTGTCATCGATGCAGCAGCTGTCGAGGCACGTCAGGGGCACGGGGGAGACGGTGCCGGGCAGTCTGCGGCTGCAGGACAAGATTGAGTACGTGGTGCTCGCGAGGCAGTCGGACACGGCGACATACCAGGGGACGCCGTGGCGCATATGGGGCACGACGACGGCGACGACGGCCAAGGCGTATCGGGAGGAGCTGTACGTGATTGAGAAGGAGACGGCGCACAGGGCGGGGTGGAAGCCCAAGGCGCAGGGCGAGACGGCCAAGACGGAGACGCCTAAATGAGCAAGGTGAGCTGCGTTGGGCAAGAGAGCATGCTGGTGAGGAGTTGAAAATGAATGAATCAAGAGAGCATGTTGGTTCAGGATATGAAAAAGAATGGGCCAAAAGAGCATGTCAGTTCGGGAGTTGAAAATGAATGGACCAAGAGTGCATTCTGGTTCAGGAGTTGAAAATGAATGATCCAGGAGAGAAGATGGAGCATGCTGGTTGAGATGACCACATCATGTATACTAGGATGGCATGTATATTCCGGAAAGCGATGGGATTATTTTTTGTACTATATAACAACAGTGTGCGGCATGAAGAAAGTGCCAAATAAAGCCCGCATCTCCCAAGAAGCTGAATAAATAAATAGTCTGGATGCAAGACTATTTACACTATTTCAGCCACATCTCCCAAGAAGCTGAATAAATAAGAATAGCCCTGGGTACAAGACTATTTACAAGTATTTCGCCACGCATCTCCTAAGAAAGTTGAAATGAACAATAATAGCCATGGGTACAGGACTATTTACAAGTATTTCGCCACGAATCTCCCAGCAAAAGCTGAAAGATATGAGAACACCCTACGGGCAGACAGACTCTTTATATTTTCACCAGGATTAGACAGGTTGTTGAGTCACACCACTCGACAAACCAAACTACCAACACCAACCACTAAACAACAAGTTTCACGTTGCCGTCTATAGATTACTTTCTACTCATTTCGTCATTTCGTCGTTGAGATTAAAAGAACTTGCCAGGCTGGCTGGAGATGCTCTCCTCGACATACTCGCCGTCGCTGGCCAGCGGACCGGCAGCCTCGACCGGCCTGTCCAGGGCATCAAAGACGCCGCCAGTGACCCTAGCCCTGACAAACTGAAACCCGAGGCGAAGCGCGAGGGCAATGAAGCCCCAGACCAGGCCACCGACGGGGGCGGCCACAAAGGCGCCAAAGACGGACCAGTCGTCGGCGTAGAGGCCGTCCTCGAGGAGCATGAGGCGTGCGCCCTGGTACGCGTCGCCGTAGTACGCGGCGCCAAAGATGAAGACGGTAAAGAGCCCGCCGAGCGAGCCAACGACAAACTCGAAGCCCCTCCAGAACCAAAACTGGGGCACCAGCCCGAGACACAGGACGGGGATGGCGGCGGAGGAGATGAGGTCCGAGATGAGGAAGATTTGCAGGATGGAGGGGGCCTTGAGGGCGAGGACGACGACGGGGACGATGATGAGGACGACGAGGGCGCGAATGTACCAGATGTTGAGGCGGTTGCGGAAGAGGTCGTTGGAGGCGGAGGAGACCATGGCGGACTGGAGCGAGTCAAAGGCGGCGACGCTGAGGGAGACGACCATGACGAGGACGATGCCGACGACCCAGCTGGGGAGCTGCTCGAGGAGGACGAAGAAGGCGAGGGAGCCGGCCTGCGGGGGGTCGCCGGGCCAGGCCCCCGACCAGGCGGCGATGAGGCCCGTGGCGCCGACGAGGGTGAGGATGCAGAGGGTGATGACGGTGGCGACGGAGACGGCGACGCGCAGGTCCTTGTCCGTCTTGGAGGAGAAGGTGCGGAGCCAAAAGTTGGAGAGGAAAAAGTCATTGGTGAGGACGGCGACGGGGAGGATGTAGAGGAGCTGCCAGCCGAGGAGGCTCCCCTTTGTGAGGCCGGAGGAGTCGATGAGTTCGGTTTTAATCTCCGTCTTGACGCCAATGGTGATGGTGGCGATGATGATGAGGCCGACGACCATGGCGCCTTGGATGACGTCGGTGAGGAACGAGATCTTGAAGCCGCCGAGGGAGGTGTAGATTGTGGTGACGGCGCACTGGACAATGATGATGGGCAGGCCGTTGAGGCCGGTGAGGGTGGTGACGACCTGGCCGATGGCGGAGAGCTCGGCGACCATGTAGAGGAAGAGGGTGACGAGGGTGAGGAAGCTGAGGAAGAGCATGCCCGCGGTGCCGAAGCGCTGCCTGGTCCACTCGGTGAGGACGAAGCCGTCGGGGCATTTGCGGCGGATGATGGGGCCGAGGTAGCCAAAGACGAGCAGGGGCAGGGCGGAGGCGAGGGCGTAGATGACGACGCCCTGGACGCCGGTGATGGTGGCCAGCTCCGGGTAGGAGAAGAGGATGCCGGAACCGAGGGCTGGGGGTTGTTAGTTTTGATAAGGATGCCTCTCGCAGGGGATGGGATAGCAAGAGGAAGAATGAAGGGAGGGACATTGGAGCGGCAGCACGTTTCTCACGCAAGCATTAACTTGATCGAGTATCACGGTATAATCTCAGCCTTGCTTCTCCGCCAGAGGGCATCTCCCAGGTGATTTCTGGTTGGAAAGAAACAACTGGGTTGGATGCCGGTCTTTGGCTCTCAGCGCAGCGCCCGTAGTGAGCCGCATCCTCTCTCCCCGCAGAGAATGTTTGTTTGTTGACGAGGCCCAAGAGTTTAGAAACCAGTGGACCACCCCTGAAGTAGACGGTAAACGGGAGAGGATGTTGTACATGCCCCGGGTTAGCATGGCGCATGTGCTTTGGTGTTGACCTCTGCACAGCGGCCATTATCAACAACAATGTTTCTCAACGAGGGTCGAGAAGGCGAAAGAGATATTCTAGTAGAGTACGAACCTGTATCAAGATGTTTGCTCGATGGTTGACACTGTTGCAGTCAAGCAAGGACCGCTAGCCGTGCGCGCCGTTGATGGCAGTTAATGGCCGTTGAAGTCGGTTTTGTCATGGTAGATTTGCTGCTACCGCTCCGGAGGAGGAAGAAGAGAATCGAAGCTTGTAGGAGCCAAATAGCCTTTACTCACCAGAGGCGATGAAGTTGAGAGCAAGGGGAAAGGCTACGCATTTGTTAGTATATTTTTGAGAACCTAGACACAATCCACCAGCCGCTGTTCAAAGTAGCGCCATGAAGCAGGTTGATTTCTGACCAGTCTGAGTGCCGTTGCTGGACAAAAAGTCCGTCTTGGCCTGGTTTCGCAACTTCCAAGCAATACCAGTTCCCATGACGCTGTTGTTGGGAGTGAATGTTAGTGTAATGCCCAGACAGGCTGCAGGTGAGGGCGCAGTAAAAGGCAAAACGTACAGAAAGACGGCATAGGTGAGGTAGATGACGGCGTTGGACGCCTGAAACGATGGTTGACCCATTCTTGGCGATGTAGCCGTATAGAGATGACTAGATGGCCTTTTTAACTGTCCAAACAGAAAACGGTACAGTAACGGCGCAGAAGTATCGGGATGAAAGGTTCATTTATTGTCGGAGAAGCAAAGGTGGGAAAACTTTTTGGTCTTTGGCGAGGATCCGGTCAACGGAGATTGCTGAGGGCTGAAAAACAACTACCGGCTGACCAGTTATACCTGATTAGGCTACCTTGTGGCTGTCCCCCACTCAGGGCTCCTCTTGTCGTCACTATATGAGCAATAGAGACATCTTTAGCCATACAATACTCTGTAGCCAGAAGTAAAGTGCCAGTAGGCGAGCAATAACGCGGATAAAGGTATCAGTAACGGCTGTCAAGAATGAGGTGACAATAACAACAGCAACAGCAACAATACCGGAAACAACAATAGAAGAGCGCTGGCAACAGCAACAACGTTAGTACACAAGATTGAGATCCCCGGCCCTGAACCACCAATAGCGAGTCGACCGTTGTACCTGCAAACTGCCTGAAGCCATCGCAGCCTCTGTATTGAGTACAGGTTCTGCACAAACCGTGGGCCCCAAATGTCTTGGATTAACTTGATTAGCGGCTTTCACCGCTTGTCAACGGCAACTAATATCAACGCCAGCGCCATCGTATCCACGTAGAAAGCTGCAGCAGCGGGGCACACAGCCTGACAGGACCAAAAATCCCAGCAGAGCCATTGAGAGTGGTGCAACTGCTGGCCTCAGCTGAGTGTCTCCCTGGTAGTTAAGTGACTAGACAGGCCTGCTCTCCTCACACGCAACCCACGCACGCCCCATACTGGTACCCTGTTGACTTGTTACTCCAACTACACCGTAACTTGTATGTACATGGTCATCCTTGCAGCAATTTCCAGTTCTGCTCAGGAATCAGCAACGTCGACTGCCCCAACAGAACCGATACACCATTAATTGCACGTCTAGCAAAGCAGCAGCAACGCCCGCCACGTCATGAATCAAATTTCGAAACCTTGGCCTCTTTCCGGCGGCAGAAGCCATCAACAGCGACTAACAAGAAGATATCCACAACGTAACAACGTCGATACAAACATCAAATCTGGATCAGCTTGATCCCACCTGGCCTTCAAACTATCCAACTGCCCTAATATAATTCTGCGGGAATATCTACCCTGTCCAGTGGGGTGGTAGCATTGTTACACGCAATGGCTAGCTCGAGCGGTAGCTTGCCGTGCTTGTCCTTGATATCCACAGCCATACCAACCTCCTCTTTGAGATAGCTAATCACTACATGGTTGCACCGACTCGCGGCGGCATGCATTGCTGTCCATCCATTGTTATCCTTTGCATTGACGCTAGCGCCAGCCTCCACGAGATACCTTATTACCGATCCGTCCCTGTCACCCCACGACGCGGCCGAGTGAATTGCTGTCTGCCCCTCGTCATCTCTCGCCTCCAAGTTAGCACCAGCCTCCTCCACAAGATACGCTACCATGGTCATTTTGCCATCCTCTGCGGCTACATGTAGTGGTGTTTTGCCCAGTCTATTCTTTGCATCGACGCTGCCACCCATCTCCTTGAGCAACTCCACCGTGCTCTTAGTTCCATGCCACACAGCCAAGTGCATTACCGTCATCCAGCCCTTGTCCTGTGTGCCACAGCGAGCGCTCTCCGACTTCTTCTTGATCACCTCCATCATTGCCCTCAACACCGCCTGGTGGTCCCGGAGTACTGCCCATCCAACCAAAGTCCCCAGGTGGTCAGTTTCCGCATCGATTACCTTGGCTGGAGCAATGTTCGCCATTAAGAGCAACACCTTCTCTTGAAGCTCGTGGTTGAGTTCCTTCCTGTCGAGTAGAAGGCTAGCAGCCGAATAGTGCCCTTTCGCTGCCGCCCAATGTAACGCAGTGCAGCCGTGCCTGTCCTTCGCCGCAGCGTCGGCCGTCCTTTTCAATAACTCCTCCAATGTCCGCGTCTGGGCACAAAAAGCGGCCCAGTGCAGCGCTGTCTTGCCATCCACATCTCTCTCCTCGTCAATCCTGGCACCATGTGACAGGAGAGTCTTCACTGCGCCTTCATTCCCACTTCTTGCCGCATAGTGTAGTGGCGTTCGCTTGCAGTCGTCCGACAAGGAGATGAATTCCGGATTTGAGCACAACAGCCCTAGCATGGCGTCGCTGCCTCTGTCCACAACCTCGTGAAGGGCGGTTCGGCCATGTCTATCGCGTGAACCGATGCATCCACTACCCTTGCGCAGGAAAGCTTCTGCAATGGCTGTGTCTTGACGCTGGACCGCGTAGTGCATCGCAGGCTTCCCCAGACAATCTTGTATGTCGATCCTGGCCTCGTGTTGGTCAAGTAATGCTTCAACCAAAACGGGGTGCCCGTTGATTGCGGCCCAGTGCAATGGCGTCTTGCCGTCACCGTCTTTGGCGTTGATGCTCTTCTCATCCTCGCCAATCAGTTTTTGGAGCAGGTCAACGTTCCCAGCCGCTGCGGCCTTGTGTATGTCCACCACATCCGCTCGGCTGCGCCTTTTAAGCTTCCAAACGGGCGACATTGTGAAGGAAAAGACACAAAAATTTAGAAAAAAGGAATTTCCCTTAAAAAAATAATTGAAAAAGAAAAATAGCAGAAGGGATGCTTAATGCCTAATAGAGAGAGGACTCTATGAAAAGTGCAAAACCACAATTTTAGGTCTAGATAGGCCGATGGCAATTTGCTAGCCTCTTCTGCTACATTGCCTTACTGCCCAAAGGCTTTGTTTTTGAGCATGACCGTCTAGCCCGAGACATAATCGTCTGGAACCTTGCATTCGTCCCTCCCGGCCATCAACCACATTCACGGGCCTGCATACACGAAACAATGTACGGGGTAATGTAACCCAGGCTTGGAGATTGCCGCTCAGCTGAAGCGCCCAGAGCATCCAACCAGAACTGCCCTCCGTGTGTGGCCAACGCATGTTGCTGCTCTCTTGGCAGCTTTCAGCCGCTCCCCAGCTATTTTTGGTAACCTACATGTATCACTGTTACCCAGCAATCCTGCGGGCCGTCCCAGTGTGGCCAATGCATGTTTCTTCCTGGCAGCTTTCAGCAGCTCTCCATCTATTTTTGGTAGCTATACCTTTCATTGTTGCCCAGCACTCGTCCAGGCCGCCGCAGTTCCTGCTCAATCGCCTTTTTTGATAAGCAAAGCCAATAAAGGCTGCTGGGTAGACACTAGGTAGTATTAAATTCAATGGCATGAGGAAGCCTCATTGCTTTCATTCATCCAACTAGTGGTCACCTCGCCGAAAACCAAACAACGGCTCCGAGTCCACAAACTTGGAGGAGTCGTGCTGTAATGGCCATGATCTTGCACCTTATTTACTTGGCGTGCCTCACGTCTGCCCAAAACATCACATCTGACCCTGCCCAACCAGCCGTGGAATCTGGCTGGCAAAGCAGTCCTGGACGCCGGGGAACATTGGACATTATCCTGGGTTGTGCGGCAACGGTTTTTGCATGCACGTGGAGCATCAACCATCTGAATGTCCCCGGGCCAAACGATGGCTTCTGGACCACTCTGCTACGCAGCGCCAAATGGATGGCCATTACTGTCCTCTTGCCCGAGTTCATTCTGGCTCATGCAGTCTTTGAGCTCGACATGGCCAGAAACGCCAGGAAAATTGTCAATGCAAAGCTGTCGGGAAACGACCCCAACAGGGATAAGTCATCCACGTCGGGGACGAAGGAACCAAAAGATACCCGCGCGGAAATACTTACCAGCGACACACAAGGAGTAAAACCATGTGAATGGACACTCACACACTGTTACTTTGCAAACATGGGTGGTTTATACTACCAAGAGGATTCTTTGGAGGACACGGGGGTGGTTGTGCGATTTCCACTGACCGCCTTCCAATACGCTGACCACCACGAGGCACTCCATATGCCAGCCCTAACCGAGGCTTATATCAAGGACAAGGGCAAACAGGATGCATTCGCAAAGATTGTTGCCATGGGTCAAATTCTCTATCTCTTCCTTTCTATCGGTGTAAGGCGGCAAAGGCACCTGCCATATACACAGCTGGAAGTCATAACGTTGGCCTTTGCAGTCTGCGGCATCGCGACGTACGGGTTCTACTGGTACAAGCCCCAAAACGTGAAGGTCTCTGTCAACGTGACACCGCGATCACTGCCTGACAGGAAGAACCCCCCATCGTTCCAGCCAGACCAAGAACGCTTTTGGAACATACTGACAAACCACAAGAGCGCCGAGAAGGAGACCATAGTCGACCGCATTTACAACGATAATATCCCCAAAGAACCGTCCAGCAGTACACACACCATAATCCCGGTCCTATCGATTTTATCAGTGGGATTCAGCTGCATTCATCTCATCGCTTGGAACTTTCAATTTCCGACACATATTGAAAGTGTTCTTTGGAAGAGTGCCATTTTAGTGTCAATTATTGCTCCCGCTCTTGCGCTCGCCATGATTCCTGTCTTGCAGATCACGAAGAGGTCAGGAGACCCGCGACGCTTCATCAGCGACTGCTGCCAAGTCTTGGAAGAAATGCAATAGTACCCGTCCGACTTGAGACAGATTCACGCGTCTCAAGATGCTCTTGAAAAGGCGTGCCAGCGTCACGGTGACGAATCCAGCCGACACGTCCATTTTGAGGACATCTTCCCGGGCGGAAACTCAGACTCCAAGTTTCGAGAGGAGGCTCTCAAGTTTGTCAACAGGGAAGCCCCGTTTGATGATCGAAGATCGCTGGAGCTGGCCGCAAGCTTTAGAAAAAACTTCAACCGACTGGCCAACCACATGGAGGGCCGCGCCACCAAGAAGCTCATGGAGAACGCAAAGACTCACACCTTTCCGCGCAGAAGTCTGCTGCCCAACTCCCTGAACCTCGCTATCCTTTACAGTACGGGCATACTATATGCAGCTTCACGGCTGGCTATTTTGGCGCTGGCGCTGGCGAGCCTGAGGTCCATGCCAGACGGGGTGTATGTGACGACCTGGACGGCAAATATCCCGAGTTTGCACTAAAAAGATATCAACGTTAGTGAGAGGACTGTTTATACTCACTAATTATGCATTATTCTGGCAGAATACATTCAGCAGTACACTAGGCTGCCTACGACTGCTTCCTTCGCCTCCCCCCTGGTCTTGTATTTTAGTTTATAATGAATGGTGATGGCACGCAAGTTTCCATGAGTCACAACTAGATAATCCAGCTAGGTGATATAGTCTACATTCAGTTCAATGTTCCCATCGGGTACAGCTTCTCGTGCCAGCTTCTCGAGGATTCTGTGTTCGAGTTCTCGTATCGCGTCTTGGAGGAGGAAGAGGCTGCTGGTGAAATGAGCAGGTTAGCATAATTGGGTTGGAAATATAGCCGCTCGATAGAAATTTACTGAGCTTCTTGTTTGGTCAACAACGGCAAGTTTGGCGCAGTTGACTTTTTTTCATAACAAGAAGCAGCCAGCAAAGAGGACCATAGAAGGTTTGTTTTGTACAGTCCACAAACGCCCCGTTGCCGACAAAGCTCACCTCTACAAAATGTTCTTGAAGATTTCCTTCGGCTTGTAGAGTTCAAACGCCGTCAAAAGAGGTCTGGCCATCGCCCTGGCTGCATAGCTTGCTTCACTCATTCAACTCTGAGATATCGGCCAGGGCTGGGAAATGGAAGTCGGTAGGAGTGTCCAAAGGCTCGGACGGATTGATGATCGTGCTGTTTGGATTTCGGGTACTGCGTGGTTCCGTGTCTAGGGAGATCGCCTCTCTACCTAATTAGCTGAAGCCAGAACCCTCTTAACCACTTCAGTGTGGTCGTTAGGCGCTTTTCGACTCTCGTCTCGTCAAATTCGGCGCTGGAGATTGTTAGCCCAGGTGCCTCGTTTCTGTAGCTTTCTTCATGAGTAGCGGCACCGCCTCAAATGATATTAGTTTAGTTCCCGTTGAGAGCGGGTTGAGCGTTCAGAGGCAATTTCTAAACGGATACAGCTCGCTTGTTGTGTGCCAGTATTCCACAGATTCAGTCAGTCAGCGAAGAGGCTGCAATAGCTTGTATGTAGTTCGTGTTGGTAGGTAGCGACTCTTTCTGCTTCTTTGACTCTGAGTGTAGAACATTCGGCGGCTGGCTCTTCACAAGAGCGTTCAGAGCTTGGAGAGAATGAAGTAGGAGGTATTTGGCTCATAGAAATCTCTCCTGGCCCCGAACAGCAAACTGACATCCAGAGAAGGGACTGTTGAGCCTCAAGTGTAACCTCGCAAGCATTGAGAGAAGCTCCAGGTGTCGTTACGGTCGGAGCCGAAGCGATTTGACGTTGTTGCTGGCAGTGAGGTAGATGCTACTGCTTGAACCCTCCTGTTCTTTTGGCTTTGTTTCCACAACAATTGCCTCGCGTTCTGGGGCTGGAAATCTCGGCATCGTCTTCAAATTGAAGTAGTTGGTATTGAAGTAGTTGCTGCTGCTGTTGCTGGAGCATCCTGCTCTTTGGGCTCTGCTTTCACAACAGTCGGCTCGCGGTGGGAGTTTCTTGGGCTGAGGATCTCGAAATGGTCTTCGTATTGAAGGATTTTTTCGTATTGAAGTTGCTGTTGCTGGCGCCTCCTGCTCTTTGGGCTCTGCTCCCACAACAGTCGGCTTGTTTTTCGCTGTTGGCGTTTGTGAGAAGAAGAAACGAAAGAGCACCTTTGGCTCAGATGACTTTTCTTGGCTCAGAACAGCCTGCTGCTAGGGAGCAAGGACTTCTGAGCTTCGTGAGTGGCCTCCCAAGTGGTGAGAGAAGCTGTACTGTTGAAGGTCGGCGTCAAACGCTTTGGCGTTGGTGCTTTTACTGGAGGGTCTTTATAAACTCACTCTACAAAGGAACTGCAGTGTACAAAATTCTAACATAATATTGCTTTGGCCTCTGGCCATTGAATAAACGAAACTATCTTGAAAGTCCGCGAGTAAGCTATTTTGCTTCTCTATTTGATTGATCAGTGTGTGTGCAGCGACTCTTGATGATGGAAGCACGAGCGCAACCAGAAACTCATCTGCCGATTCTGCAACACAACACTTGATGAAAAATAAAATCCCTCCAACTCCACGACTTGTTGTCGTATGAAACTTTTGCAAAATTAAACAAAGGAAAAAAATAAAATAAATAACGGCAACCAATGCCTTCCATACTCCAATTCAAATCCCCAATTGTAGTCGTCAAAATTAAAAGCAAAGACGAAATGTTCATCAACATCATCCAAACCCGGAAAACCAAATCATTCAAAGTTGTGTGGAAGAGTAAAGCCCACCATTACTTCTTCGACTTCTTCGACTCATCAGAGGAAGAAGCATCTCCATCAGACTGAGCAGCCTGCTCGGATGGCTTAGCCTGCTGCTGGCTCTGGCCCTGATAAGTCTGCATCGGCGGAGGAGGCAGTGGGGCAAAATGAACATGATGACCGGGCTGACCATGATACATGTTCTGCATATGATGATGATGCTGAGGCATGCCCATCTGATGATGAGGAACCATCTGATGATGGCCCATCTGTGGAGGGGGCATCACCGGAGGAGGCATCATGTGTCCATGACCACCAACGGGGTACATGTCAGGCATCATGTTTGGATAGGTGGGAGGAGCAGTGTTGTAGGTCGAGTAGACAACGCCAGCATTTCCATGAGGAGCCATGGGCGCATAGTGAGGAGGAACAGTCGAATGAGGCGGCATGTAGTAAGGGTTAAAGCTGTTGTGAACCCACAATGGCGCAGGCATTTGCTGCTGAGCCTGAGACTGGGCCTGCTGTTGAGCCTGCATGGGAGGAACAGGAGTGTCAACATTGGCATAGCCACCATTGCTCCCACCGCCATTAACCTTCTTGGGAGTAGGGGTGGCGTGCTTCTTATGAGTAGACGAGCCCATCTTGGTAATGGTGGTGACATTCTTGGGAGTCTTCTCAACAGTCGAAGACGAGGCCCTCTCAAAAGAGTCAACAGAAGTCTTCTTATATCAGAAGGACGAGTGAAGAGGCTGGTAAGAGGCGACACGGGCTGATGAGCAGTGGCAGGGCGGCGGCGAGGAAAGGTCGCATGAGAATAGTGCGCAGACCTAGCAGGAACAGTGCGGCGTGGAGTCTCAACAGTGCGAGACTGCTTCTTGTCGACTTTAATGCGAAAGCCCTTAATGTCGGTGTTATTCTGAACCAGTATGGGTTAGTCAAATGATGTTGGAAAGGATTGATGAAGGTGTGTTCAACTTACAAAGGCAGAAATGGCGTCAGTGGCAGAGCTGAGAGTTCTAAACTCAACAAAGGAGAAGCAGGTCATTTTACCTGATTGTGTTAGTGTTTGTTCATGAGATGGAAGTAGTAAACTCACCAGGATTACCAGTAACAGCGCGCTTAAAGAGAACAACGGAAACAACGTGGCCAATAGCACTGCACAGGTTGGTAATAGTCTCCTCAGACATGTCCATGGGAAGATTACCCATATAAATGGAACGTCTATCACGCTCAAACTTATCACCAAGTTCACCCTTGGCAGGGCTCATGTAGACAATGGGCTTTTGAAGGTTGGTCGACTTTGGATCATGCGGAGCCACAGTATATCGTCTATGTCCACGAAAAGACTGTCAAGACATTAGCAAAGAAAAAAAGAAGAAGGAAAGAAGAATGGAAGAAGGAAGAAGGAAGAAGGGAGAAGGAAGAAGGGAGAAGAGAGGAGGGGAAAGGAGAAAGGGAAAAGAGAAAAGGGAAAGAGAACGCAGAAAAGCGACGAAGAAAAGCGAAAAAGAAAGAAAGAAAAGAAAAGAAGACTTACGGTCAAAACATCGCGCTTTGGATCATACATTTTATATGATGCCAGAATAGAAGGAGGAAGGCGAAGAGAACGCTGAACAGCCTCATCAAGCTTCTCAGCCTTGGCAACCTCTCCAAGAGTGCTCAAAACGTCGACAGCCTCACCAACGGTGATGGGCTGGCCATCATTGCGGTAGACAACAAAGAAGGCTATTGCTTTGTGTTAGTCGAGGTTGGATTGGAGTTTGTATGATTGTGTGTCGAGACTTACTGTTGGCGCGAGCCATCTCGGTGCGGCAAGGACGGCCAAGGATGGCAAGACCCTTGCCAAGCTTCTCAGCATTGCGAGCATGCTCATCAGTCTATGACATGATGATTAGTGTCGACTGAAAAAAAAAGGGGGGGCAGTGACTTACAGTAAACTGGCAAAAGGCAAAGGGCATGCCTCGACCGTCACGGCGAATCTTGACAAACACATCACCCCAGTGAATAAAGGTGTCTTTAACTTCCTTCTCCAAAACCTTGTCGTCGTACGCCTGGGCAAGGCTGCAAAAGTGTCAGCAACTGTTTGAAGATGTGAGAGTGCGATGAAGGATTGTAAAAGGGGCTGTGTTTCTTACTTGGCAACAAAGATGCAGGCAGTGGGAGGATACATGGCCTGAGCATCAATCGGCTCAGGCTTGGGGCTGCTCTCCCGGCTGGCCTCGGCCTCCTCCTCAGCCTTTTTGCGTAGAGCGGCACGGCGTCGAGAGGCACGGCGGCGAGCGGCAGGAGAGAGACGAGAGGAAGGAGAGCCAGCATCACTGCAGGAAGCCGGTGCGGATGCAACTGAGGCTTCATCTGAGGCAAAGACGTCGTCGTCCGTGTTGTGGCCAATCTGGAACGAGTCAACGCTGAGGGAGCGGACTCGGCCAGCGTCAGAGCTGGGCTTTTTGATGGGAACCCTGCTGTTTATTCATGTTAGTATGAAGAGGAAGAAGAGGAAGAAGAGGAAGAATAGGAAGAAGAAGAAGAAGAAGAAGAAGAAGAAGAAGAAGAAGAAGAAGAAGAAGAAGAAGAAGAAGAAGAAGGAAGCGGAAGACGAAGAAATCTTGGAGTGATACTTACTTCATGCTAACAGGAGAAGGACTCAAACTTCCACACGTAAGACGAGCGCCTGTGGTACAAGAGTTAGTAGGCCATCAAGACGACAGATACGACGGGCAAAGAAGAAGGAGTGATTCAATACAGGATAAAGCCGTGCAAGGGTGCTCAAATCTCCAAGATAGCTTACCTCCAGCTCGGTCCTCATCTTCGGAGGAGGAGGAAGAAAGGTCGAGGACAGCCTCAGCAGAAAAAGACTTGCGGACGGTTTTGCTCCTTCCTCGAGGCACCTTGGGTCGAAAGCTGTCGCTCATGATGGTCAAGATGAAGCTGTGAATAAAATTTGTGTGTCAGTGTGAGGCCATTTGCGGCGCAGAAGTGGCCAGTTGATGGTTTGGTTCAAACGGTTGAAGCAGAAGACGAAGCAATCATGATGTTTATGAGTTTCTTTGCGGAGAGATTATACAAACCTGGACAAGAGCTTACCTGAATACACAAAAAGGTGTAGAGAATGTTACTGTTCGAGTTGTGATCCAAAGAGGAAGACTGTTTGCGTGTTTGCAGGCTCGCTGCCGCGGGATGGAGGAAGGTTGCAGGAGGGTTATTGAATTTGGAGCACCGAAGAGCTGCAAAGGAATAGAAGAAAGAAGTGAAAAAGGATGAGAATGCAAGAATGCTTCAAAGATATTTGCCACTGATGACTGCAAACTGCAAAGGAAGAAATATTCCAACGGAGCAACGAGGATGGAGGAAGAAGAGCCTGGGAGGAGAGGGTTGTGGAAGAGGGAGGGGGTAGATATAGTTTTTGGGATTGGGGGGCGTGCCCCGTTGGATCAGTAGTGCCCAGAAAAACCGGTGCCTTGCATGAACATGAATTCTTTTTCCTCTTAAGCGAGGAGAGGAACAGCACAGAGGAGGGTGGGAGCCCACACCATGAGCAAGTTTCTTGGCCACGCGATCACCAGCTGCATGCAGAGTTTAATGAGCACCGACCATCGGATCAGGACCAATTGCTACGGCTACGGAGAGTGCAACAAGACGAGGCAATGAGTATTGATCATGAATCCCCAATAACACACACGGGCTCGAGATACGGTACCAGGCCAACGAGAACTCTCTACAAGCCAGCCTGGCAACCATGAACTTGAACAACAGACTTGAGGCAGATATAGAATAGATATCAATGTTTAATTTCCCGTGCATGAGGGCCAGCTCACCTCTGCAGTACCAAGATTGCTCTGATTCGTGGGGAAAGTTGGTATTAAGCGAGATAACGGAGCCTACAGGATGAATACGTCACGGGAGTTAGCTAGTTGCAGATTTTGTAAGTCAGGTGAGCTTTCAAACGGAAAATACTCGACCCTGGGCTCTGAATTGGAGGGGATGCCTCAGCATGGCGGGCCAGTATAGGCAGAATAGGTGGTGAGTGCAGTGCGCGGGAGTGCTACACAGCGGGCACACTCTTTCCCATGCCCGCTCTCTCGAGCCAGTTTTACGTTTAGTTGATAAATGAAAAAGGGAGACGAGAAGCCCATCATTTCATCTTGATGATGAACTGCCTGCCCATAGTATCTTGTATTAGAGCGTGTAGCATATACTTGTAACTTGGTACTTTGGTGCATCGTTGGCCCTGTCCCGTGCAACACCAACTGTGCCCCTGCCGTCTTCACCATCCACAAGCTTGGCAAACCCTTGTTCAAGGACTGACTGGCATTGCCGGCAACCGGCAATCTGGTGGCGTGATTCAGTGGTGTGGAAGAAGAGCGGGCCTGAGAGTTGAGCTCATATTGGGAGACCTTTGCCGTGCCACGACTTTTCCGGCAAGAAGAGATCCATTCATGACTCCACCGCAATCAAATAATGACAGCTGCTGCCAGCTGCCGTTGGGATGCAAGTGTTTGAGCTAGAGGCCGTAAACGGAGAGAGGCCTCAAAGGTAAACAAGGCTAGACCGAGAGGGCGTGGAAGATGTGAATGCTGGTGGAAGTATGCTGAAGAGGAAAGGGAAATCCTGGGCAGTAAAGTGAAAACCTGGTTAACTACGTTGTAATCTTTGTGCTGTGCAAGTGAATGCTAGCTGACGCTTGTTTCGAAGTAGGAAGCCGTATACGCGTAAGGGCTGGAAATTCAAGCTTGGATTCGATCAACAGTATCAATCAGAGCAGTCAAATAATACAATCAGACGAAACACGATAAAGAGAAGAAATTGACTGTATGGATTGCATAACTCGTATCAAAGCTGTAGTTGGAATAGCCCCGTTGTGATCTGCAACGGCTTCCGTCCCTTGTCCCGCCGCCCCCCCCCCCCCCCAGTTTTGGCGTCCAGCAGCAGTAGAACTGGGTCCAGTAGGCTCGATTTGAAGCGCGGCAGTTGTAGACGTCGCTTTTGCCTTGGTTCTTTCCTAAAGCAGTCGTATTGGTTCTGGGGTGTAATATAAGGCTCGCAGACTATTGTAATACTGGCTGCGCATAGTTTGATTGCTTTGGGGGCCAAGAGATGAATATAATCGATCCAGGCGGCGTGGTTTGTGCGAGCTCCCCTTGTGGCGATCAGTTGCAAGTAAGAATAGGCATCAGGATCCATGCTCAAGTAGTTTAGTAGAGATATGTTGACATCTTTATATACTACATCTATATTATTGCCGTCATTATCATCTAATTTCCTCTTCCTTCTCATTAGATTCTCTCTTTGGCAAGCCTTGCTCTCCAATGTAGGGTAGTACCACGCCACAAGGCACGGACAGGATGGAGTGCCACAGAGAGTGTACAGGACCTTCGACACGTTCTGTTGGTGTGACTCGGCAATTTCCTACGGTGTGCCTTTGATAATGTGGCATGGATCAAAAACACAATCGTGAAACCTGAAATCATTTAGTTTGGCGCTATAGTGGCCCAGAACAAAGCTTATTTCGAGACTACAACGTGGTCGCCGCACACCACCCACCTAGCACCTAGCTAGCCTGGCGCGGCTTCTCGCCCTCTTAAAAAGAAACTCCCAGTTCCCGATGGAGAAACATGTTTAGCGTTGCCTCAGCCTTGCCATGCTCGAGGTAGTAACCTGGCTCCATAACTACCTAGTGTTTGGAGCATCAGTAAAGCTGGTCAAGACGGCGCCGGCCAAGAGAAAACTCTATTAACATGCCAGCAAAAGAAAAAGGCAGACCAGCTCTGTCCTGTCTTTCAGCCAAGCAATAACGCCATTCTGATATAACCCACCAAGCAGCAAAGCACACGGTTTACTCGTACGCCAAGCATACCCTGGTCGACGCTTGTTAGTCGCGCCCCTTCCCGCTCTTTTTTGTCACTGGCCCATCCAATTCCCTCAAATAGAAGGTACCCAAACCCCTCCCACCAGAACCTCTACCTACTACCAGCTGGTACAACACGGCAACACAAGGGAAATAAAAAGGAAGAAAAAGAGACGTAGAAAAAGCGACGACAAAAGACAAAGCTCAAGTCCACCAAACATCCCGCCTTACCGCGACCATTCTCCTCGTTTACGCGGCCGCGTCCAGATACGCGTGCCTATTTAACCAACCGTCGAATGTTCCGGGATGATGGCGGGCGACGACAGATGCCCAGAGGAGGAGGAGCCCTGCCCAACCCGTCCTTGTCTTCGCCGCCCGTGACGCCCTCCTCCTCCTCCTCAACATCCCACCACCTTCGATCATCACCGACCGACTCCGAATTTGACAGCGTACTGTCCGGATCCACGGTCGTAGACACGGGCAGCCACCACCGAGGCTCAGCAGCAGCAGCGAGTAGCAACGGTAGCAGCACCAACGCGAGAGACACAACGACGGCTCCTGAAATTGGTGGTGGTGCTGCCTGGCGCAGCCACCGACAAGAGCCTCATAGAAGAGTTCAAGCTGCTGGACGAAGGGGAGCCTCGAGCGGTACATCATCCTCTTCGCCTGTGACAGCAGCAGCAGCAGCGGCGGCGGCGGCGGCAGCAGAAGGAGGAATACACCCGTCCATACTGCAGCCCCGCGTGGCCGTCGTCTTAAACGTCCCGCCCATCTGGCATCCTTGGCTCTTTGCCCTGCGACTCCTGTCGTGTCTGCCGTCGGTGTGGTGGGGGTTGCCCTCGGCGCTGCACCTTTTGCTCCGCTTCCTCCCCGGGCCGGACCACAATGCCTTTTCGTCGCTCTACCAGGGCAACGATGGGTGGTCGGAGCCGTATGCCTTGATGGAGACTGCATTGGCCACGATATGGGTACGGAGGACAAACTCTGAATCTGAATGCAATGCCTTTCCGTTTCCAACAACACTAACGGTCAACCAATAGTGCTTTGCGTGCGGCTACCTATCCTTTTTCTTTACCGATTGTTTAATGTCTCGATGGTATGTTGCAGCCAAAATACTGAGCAAAAAAGAAAAAGAAAGAACAAGAAAAATGCTTCAAAGAGTCATTATATGCAACAGGTTACTGATACTTGTGACGATATAGGCTCATCAATTATACCCCCCAAGCCACCATTGTTCGACTCCTCACCATCGATACGATTAACGCGTATATAACACTTACAACTCTATCTCTCTGTGGTGGTTTTCAAGATCCCCGACTACTACTTCCTGGCTGGATCGGGATTGCAACGGTATATACACTCCCATTCAAAAGAAAGAAGAGGAACAAAAGATTGTTTGAAAGGGACTGTAAAATAGCTAACAGTTTTCTCACAGACACTCACCGTGTGCTACCACATCAGCCACCAACGAATCAATATTCGAAAAGAGACGTCGACATCGATCAACGTCTTTTCCATTGCGAGCTACCTCAGCATGGTGGCCTTGCTGGCTCATATGATCGCCTTTCAACCCGATTACCCCATCATGCCGGTCGTGGAGAGGGGGAGAAGGTTGTGGCAGGATGCCCTGGTTCGCATCTCCCAAATCAAGGGGACGATTGAACGGGAGAGGGCTGAGCTTTGAGGGCAGCGATTTAGGAGCAGCGATTGAGGAAGTAGATTCAAAATCTACAGATTGAAGAAAATTGGCGTCGAATTCTTTTTATACCATTTTTTGCTTTTTTTTTTGTTTCAACTCTTTATTCTATGGACAAATCTTTTTCTCAACTTTGGCAGGCCTGCTTGAACCAACAAAACATAGTCTGGCAGTATAGCGTTGGCTGGCAGTATAGCGTTGGCTGTTGGCCTTGCACATTTTATTCATTCCTGCTTTTTACTGGCTTTTCCTAATACCCAATTTGCTCTTGCTGAATAGCAAATCTTGTCATGGATAAATTCAAAAATTTCAAATAAAGAACCTTGACATTCACCACCAAATCACTGCATATATATCAGGTAGCAAAGATCAACACTCTGGGGGTATCATATTCGCATTGCCCTAGACTATGGCTGGGCTTGCCTAACTACCAAGGAAAAACGAGCAACCGATAAGACAGCAGTCTAGCTAGTAGTATATCAGGTCGTCGCATTGGAATGCCAAAAGAAAAAAATCATTGGCATTTTGCTTGAACCCTTTTTCCAAAGGATACATGCAACAAAAGACAAAAGGGGCCAAGTCTTCTTGTGCCTCGCTACGACCGAGGGTGCAGGCCAATACCATAGGTTGGTAGCCCCCAAGTTTCTCTCTCTCTCTCTCTCTTTCGAATGAATAATAAAAATTGACGACATCTTCTTCTTCTCGCGCACTGGTGGATGCTTCCGTCGTCCCTAGAGGTGCTAGTGGGAAGTCAGTTTTCCCAAGCCCGGGCCAGACAAGCACAGGGGATACTGTGATATGACCAAGAGGCTTATTCATCTAGCCGGGGGAAAGGCTTTATCCCCAAAACACGCCCTTTGGTGTTGCGGCCCGCATGCAAGGTATTTTGCTAAAACACACGTCTGCAAAAAACATGCGGCCGGCAGGGCGACGGTGGCGTCGGCCAGCTTAGAAACCGTGGACTTTGATAGTCTTGGCATCTAGCTCGAGGCCTTCCTTCTTGTCGATGAGAAATTCCTGAACATCTTTGCGCTGATCGCCCTGGAGCTGGATCACCTCTCCCATTTCAGAGTCTGAGACGATGGTGCCATTGCAAGCTTTTGCGAGTTAGTTTTTTTTTTTCACCTTCTTTCGTTCCTTGATGATTTGATGATTTCGTTGACTTACCAAACTTCTTCTTAATGACCTTGAGAATTTTCTTTTGGTCAAATTTCTTTGGAAGACCCTGGACGGTGGTCAAAGTCTTGCGACCATTACGCTCTGTATATCATGTTTTAGCAAGGGAGTCATGGCAGTCATGGGTGGTGGCGAGTCTCAGCCGCTGCACCCACGACACACGCGACAGCCAGACGAGACGGCGCGCGCCGCGGGGCCCGGCTAAAGAGCGGGATTAAATACGTACGCTGAATGCGTATATGGATGTAGTTTTGCGTCTGTTTGTTGACGTCTCCGGTGTCCTCGTCGGCTTCGGCGAAGGGGTCTATCAAGGCGTGTTGGTTAGCATGGGCGGGCGCTGAGGATTATTGTGTGGCAGATTCGTCGGGGGCTCCGTGTGGTGGTGGTGGGATGTTTGTGGTGGGCATGACGCGGGGTTGTGCTCTGCCACCCTCACACAAGGGAGGGCGGGCATCCTGCTGAAGCGACGCATTGAAAAGACAAGAAAAAACGAGCCCGTGGGAATTTTTCCTGATATTATCTGCCGGGTGGAATCGCAAACGTACCGTAGGTCTTGAGATTTTCGATGGACATAAACTCGGAGGTACTGGGTAACCTTGGGAAATGGGTTGTTGTGGGGGATAACGAGGAGTGAGCGACCGACGGCTTTCGAAAGAGCGCCTCGCTGAAGAGAATTTAGAAAAGAGTTTGTGGTTTGTTTTTTTTGTTGGTAACGGGTGAGGGCGCCGAGGATGTTGGAGGGAAAAGAGGCAAATGTACTTTTCCGTTGGTGCTGTTGTGGTGGTTGGAGGGAGTAAAGTGGGCAAACGAGGCAAAAAGCTTGTACTGATGAAAGAATCGGAAAAGAATTAGGGAGAAGCTTCAACTGGCGGCCAAACTGCTACCCTAGAGAGCAGACGAGTGCGCCAGGCCTGGCTGCCCTCCCACTCTGCCTCTGCCTGTGCGCAGGACGGGTGGGGCGAGACATAAAGGTGGGACCGCCTGCACCGCCAACTGCTTGCAACATTTGGAGAAGCTGGGGCTTGGCAGTGGACTCTGCCCTGTAAATTGGTCTGTCCAGGGCTTGTTGACCGCCATTGTCACCCACAGCTGCGCTAGAATGTCCACTTACAGGACCAATTCACTTACCGAGCCAGCTGGACGCATCTCCTTTGCAAAGTCGCTGCCTGATATTCAGGGCAAAAAGACTTAGAGCAAACAAACTAGGAGGCAGGAGGAGGTACTTCCGGCTGGTGCCCACGTATCAACACACAGCCTACATGTCAATCTGGCCTGCCCGAATACGAGACAACCGCAACCAGCAACGAATAATGATTTATCCAACTGCTGTTCTGCTTCAATGCATCAATGGAGAGAATCAGCTTGAAACATTACAGCTGAAACATACGACACTGCATCGAATTCTGCACCCAAGTCTTACACCATGACTCCTGATTACCAGGTAACTAGCATCATGGATTCATCTGCCGGCGCAACACGATTCAGCTGCATCTACGGGCACAAGACCTGTTTCAAATAAAAAACCAAAACAAGACAACTGAGACAGCATGTGCATGTAATAGCCGACGACTTATATCCCCATGACAATTCTACTTGCACAGCCTCGTCGACTATACTCGAGGAGCTCGGACCTGTCTCTTTGTCCCTAGGTTCTCCGTATATATGATTTTCGCCCCCATCTCAAGGGATATCACGTTAGCTTGCGAATGCAACGAATATCTTGGTAATGGTTTAGAAGAAAGACTTTGGATCAAACATGATCCCCTGGTCCTTATGCTGCTAGACCGCGAATGGACGCAGCTCATGGGCTACTCGACTGAGACCTTTATTGCGTAAAGCCATAATTGTGATACAGTAGGCATGGATTTCATTTAAATCAAGTAGCGATAAATCCATGCATGTATCAAATGTAGCTGATAGCCACACAGTCGCAGTGCTTCTCTCGTACCAGTAACCAACCCCAACAACCGGGTGGCTAGAGTCTCCCGCACAGCCACCGACGAGGCCGAAATGCTAACAATAAATACAGATTAAAATTATAGAAACATTGAAGATAATCGCTCACTACAGAATTTTGCCAACTGACTTCCTTTCCAAAGTTGCCTCTTTTGTACATTGAAGCAACCTTCTCCACTTCAAAAGCCCCTCCTCGTTCGATCGGCCCGGGATCTAACATTCCACAACTTTAACCTTGGGAACCAGGTACAAGAGCACTCTACAACCAAAAATACAACCAAAAACATGGAAAAGACAACAAAGGAGTTTCTAATACATCAGATACACCAAGACCCTGGCCTTCCCCGCCAGCAACCCACGACATCCTTCTGGCAGCTTCCCCCGCACCCTACCCTCTCAGAAAAGCAATCCCCCCAACTCCCAAGTACAACGGACATTGCCATTATCGGATCAGGCATCACAGGATGTAGTCTGGCCAAGCACATTCTAGACATCTCAGCAAAATCATCTGCACTGGATACATTGACAGTAACAGTATTCGAGGCCCGGACGCTCACCAGCGGCGCCACAGGTCGCAATGGCGGACTCTTGACCTCGTGTGTGCCAGAAGAGTTTGCCGAGTTTTGTGAGCACTACGGCGAGGAAGAGGCCATCAAGACGGCGAGGTTTGTAAATCGAAATCTGGAAATGCTACACGACTTGGCGAGGTCGACGCCAGAGCTCGAGAAGAATTCCCAGGTTCGCCGGCTGCTGGACATTATCTGCTATAGCGATCATAAAACCTTTATAGAGGCAAAGGAATCCTGGACACGTTATGAAGAACTGGTACCCGAAGATAGAGGAAAGACTCAGTTTTTGAGCGCACGAGATGCAGCAGGCGTAAGGCCATCAGACCAAACCACCAAACCTGAGGAGCAACACTAACAGGGCTGGCAGAAATACAATATCCGGGCGCCTGCTGGCGCTGTTGCGTTTCCAAATGGTGCCTGTTGGCCTTATAGACTAATAACTGATACATGGTCTCAAATTTACGAAAAGTACAACTCCAGGCTCTCCATTGAGACGCAGACACCAGTGGAGAGCATTACCTACGATGCGAACAGTTCATCATACCCATCATCATACCCATCATCATACCCATACACCTTGCATACTCCACGAGGCATTATCAGAGCAGCCAAGGTTATACATGCCACAAATGGTTATGCCGGCCATTTGCTGCCTCGTCTTCGTGGTGCCCTCTACCCACTGCGCGGCACCATGTCCGTCCAGAAATCGACTACAGCATTTGGCCGGCATGGCGACCGAGTCACATGGAGCATGACGAACAACCGAGTCTACGATCCCGATACAGACACGTTGGAGGCAGGGACCTACTATGCGCACCAAAATCCCGCATCGGGCGACATCTTTATTGGCGGCGAAAAGACCAAGCTCAGCGATTTCTTTGTCACGGACGACACCGAGATCAATGCGCGCTGTGAAGAGAACTTTGCCACGCTTTTGCCGAGATACTTTATCAATGGCTGGGGCGGTGCTGACCAGGATGATGACGAGGAGGAGAGGCCCGAGATTCGTAGCACTTGGACAGGGATCATGGGCTTCACCGGCGATCGCCTACCCCTCGTTGGACCGCTGTCGCAGAGCATCACGCAGCGAGGAGACGCTGAATGGATTGCAGCAGGCTTCAGTGGCTACGGCATGTCTCTGTGCTGGGCGTGTGGCGAGGCGGTTGCCAAGATGGTCCTCGGGGTGGATGTGTCTGATGTCTTGCCGGCACCGTTTCTGGCGACGACCGAGAGGATTGAGAAGCCAGACAAGAGGGGGCCGCTGGAAGCAATCCTTGACTTGATTTCAGCGCCATCTGAATAGCAATACTGCCAGGCTGGGTCCCCAATCACCCGACAGCTGCAGACTGCGATGGTCGTTCTTCCAGCTCTAGTGTCTTATGGACAGTAAAAAGGTTGAATTAACCTCTACATACATCCATGGTGCTGGCATCTTCGGGCAGTATCCGAGCTACGACCAGACGAACTGGTAAAGAGAGTGCCAGTGGCTTCCTGTAGATGACATTGGACTGGTTGGGCGTAAAAAAAGCAAAACCCGTAAACGAAGCCTTCACGGTTTCCACTTTCATAAAAAATTTTTTTAACGATTTGTAGGTTATTATATGCGCAGGAATGCGCCGAATAAACTTGTTATCCGTGATGGCTCCGTGGCTTATACCCTGTTAGGGATCCTAGCAAAGTGACCTCTTATCCGGCCAATCACGAATCGCCTTTTGTACACAAGTTCCTACAAGTCAGCTAGAATAAAATGATAGAAGCTGGATATTATTCTTCAGCCAGCTGTAATTAATGTATATACGTATAACATAGATTAGTGATCTAGAATACCTGGCTGTTTGTAGTCTGTCCAACTACCCTCGAGTCGCGGACTGGACCACTGGGCATGTTGGCTTATGCGGAAAACACAACTTGGTTATCCGGTGTTTTCGAATAGAAGATTACTGATAGTCAGAAAAAGAAAACATGAATTGTGAAAGGAGAGGACAGTATAGCCTTCAAGTGGTTGTTTGGCGAAATAATGAAAGAGCAGAATCGCAAACATGGGCCATACAGTCTCTACTATGGCTGCCAATCAAGTACTCAACCAAAATGATTCGCAGAGTGAAAAGTGTGCTCTTTGACTCTTCCCAGTCGCTGCACAGGCAATACAAAATAGGCAGCTGAATAGCAACTACTGATAGAGCTGACGGGGAATGATTCGGCACTACAGAGTAACCACCAAGTGTTCTGGGAGGATTTACAATGGCCTATATTGACTCTTATTACGAGCAATCAATAGAATATGCCATGTTAGGAAAAGGATTTGTTGTCACGGGTAGGAAAGGCCGGCCTCTGCAGGTCGGTGAATGACTCGGCCGGGTCGGTGAATGCCTCCTCCGCGCCAGTGCAAGAGCCACACCAGCGCTCCGGTTTCTCGTACGGGGTACTCCATGCTCGATGCTAGGTTAAATATAGATGATAATTAATAAACATCGCTGTGTGTGCTATTGGATTCTGAATTTTGAGTCCCAACTTTCAGCGGCGTTCGTATCATGGAACGCCTCGCCTCGTAGAGTCGTTGGTGGCTTGTTATTGTGGCGGGTCTTTGAGGCCGCCTTTGTGGCGTCGCGGAGTATTTAATTGCTCACCTCTATAGTATTAGGGCCGTGCTCAAAAACGTTCCGCGTAATTTAAAACACGATGCAAGCGTAAAGTGCCCAAGCCGGCGGCAAGAGACTACTGTACTGGTAATAAATGTGTGTGCGTGTGGGTGTATCAAGAGCGTCGCAGTGCTATTATGCAGTACGTAATAGGTTGCCAGGTGCAATCTCTACCGACCTGATGGTGACAATACAGGCTTACAGGACTATTAGTGGGGGATTATCGAGTCGCCACTGGAAGGTTGATAAATCTGATGAGCCTTAAGAGCCAAGAGACAAGGGGCATGGATGCATGGAACGGTTGGAACCTGAGTCGCATCGGCTCGGTGACGCTGCAATCTGTACAGTAGAAAATTTGCAGTGCCAAGAAGCCCTCCACCGACTCTTTTTACAATTTACAGTGCCAAGAACAGAAAAACAAAAAGACTTGCAAGGCTGGCTGCCCAGGGTTGCCGACCCCCGGCAGCCTGGTTTGAATGGGGTTGGCTGAGGACTCTGCCTTTTCCTCTTCAGTGTTGGCCGAGTTGACCTCCCCCGCCGCCCCTGTCGCCACCACCCGTTTCTGCAAGAATCCTTCTCAAGGTGCACATTTTTCTCCATTGCCCCTAATTGGCGATATTATGCCAGCCAGTGGACGCGACTGCTGAAAGGCTGCTAACACGACCCTCCGACAGACATCACAGCATCGGTATCGAGAATCATCATCTCCAGATGGCGACCAGAGATTTTCGATCTAGCAACCATAGCCGCAAGCTTAACCTTCTCCAGTTTGCATCGTGGCCCGGCGTGCCCATCATTGCTGATCATTGCCCTCGTACGAGTCCTCTCTTGTCTCCGATCTGGCCAGTCTCCAGTCCAGTCCCCCCCGAAATCCTAGACACCATGTGCCTGCCGCCGAAGAACTTTTCAAACATAATCACATAATCACCACGCAATAAAACCGGACCTTTTTTCATCCCTGGCTAGATGCCCCCACCATCGACAGCCTCATTGTGCAGCTAGTGCAGGGGCACAGGGGCAAAGTTGGGGCCAGTGCCCCCGTCGTCACCTTTCCATCCTTGTCTTTATTGGCAGCTGTGATGGGAAAAAGCGGTGCTGCTTTGCTGCCTTGCCAAGGGGGTGACAAAAAAAC
>FWCC01000086.1:0-49589 GCA_900169235.1 Zarea fungicola
TCATGGCGAGAGTGCCGACCGAGCCTCATCCGGGCTCAGCCCGTTACAGTTTTTTTTACCGTTACTTTCCTGACCCCACTGTAGCATTTCTTTCCAGCACTCGTGGGTCGCTAAATTATGAAAGGATGGACATTGGGGTCACTAACTAGTTATGGTGGTGCATAGTTAGTAAGTGTGGCATACAAAAATCCCAATATCTACAAGAGTTCTTCAGGTGGTGGGAACCTTATGTAGCATGGTGAGAAAAGACGGTAAACAACTCGTGGCATCTTACCTCGTGGCCAACTACAGTTGTTTACGCATTGTATGTTTCTATACAATCTTAGGAACTTCCGGATACTACGTACTGATACAGCTAGTATCCAAGTCAGAACTTTCAGTTTTTTTATTATTTAGATGGGAAGTAATTAGTTAATCCGTTTTGTAATAAAGTAGCTAGCAAACATTGCTCTCGTCTCAGCATTATTACCACGTCTACTGCTTCTTCTAGCACTAACTAATAACTAGTTACCTACTTTTGCCAGCGGGACCCATTGCCTTTGTGGAAGGGGGCTTTCTTGGTCTGTTTGGTATTGAGTTGCATTTGTATCCCGCACAAACTCGATTTTAGCAACCCAGCACCTGCATACAGCCTACCTGCATCTCCAAAAAAAAAAACCCCCCCATCACATCACACACGCAGTATGCAGTTCTGGCGGTTCGCAATCTGTGTGGTTTCGGCCGCAGGAACCGTTCAAAGTCTCCCCAGTATGTCTTATTTACTTAATACTTTGCCTACGTAACTATTGGTGCGTATACTTACGAAAGTCTCTTTGCGCAGTCGCCCCGTCAATCGCCCGTGAAAACAGCTTGCTTTTCCGAGGGGGAATGGAACTCGGTTTAAAAAATGCAGAAATACCGTACAAATTAGAAGTAGAGGGAGCCTCGAGAGGCAAACAACTTGGTACGGTGGAGATGACTTAATGATGTAGTGGACGGACGAGGGCTCTATAGCGATAAATAGATGGATGCTTTTGGCTCTTTGTGTACACTTAGCTTTTAATCTTTTAACTGTCGCTCGCGAATACCTGCAACTATTCTGCCTCGCTTCCATACATGCTTCGATCAGGTATCTGTCCAGGTCTTTTAGCTCGCCACAATCGATAATTGCCACCGCCAAAACCATTCTTGAAGAGGCAGATGGACATATTCTGGAAACTGATGCATTATTCTTGATCGCCATGTTACTTGTCTTGCCCGGCGCAAGAGGCGTAGAAATGCCGAGTGCAGGCGGCATGCATTGCATGACGGACACAGGGATCATACATTGGGGCGCCATGGATCTAATATTTTTTTGTAAGATTGCGGGAGCCTGACCGGCAAGCCTCGGTATCCCTCTGGTAGCCATATGTTCCATGACGAACTATGCACATTCATCAACTGGTTACCCAGTCAGCAAGTCACTAGTAGGCGCCGGGACACCAACCCACAGAGGCTTGCATTTTGGCCCTCTTTTGGGGTGCCATAACCACTTCTCGCACCCCCCTTTAGTCTCATCTTCACTCACTCCACGATGTAACTAACAAAGATGCATGAGTCCCTCAACCAGGAAGGTGGCTGCGGCCCTCTCAAGCCTAGTTCTCCAATCCTTGCATCCCTTCAATCTCGCCCCCCTCCCAAGTTAGCTCATCTCCATACGCACCCTCTCTGTGTTTGGTTGGCTCTGGTTCTTCAATGCCCACTGAACCCGTTAGTTCAAATCGTGGCAGCCGACCCGACCGAGTGCGTATATCTGTCATGGTAGCCCACTTGCTCGATGCCCGAAGGAGTCCCTCGTCCTCCAACATTCTCTTCAGCAGATCTCGTGCTTCAACGCAGACTCCTTCCCATTGCTGCTGTGCACCATGGACGACTCATTTGGTCCGCGGCTGTTTGGCCATTTTGACTTCACTCTTCTCTTTGAGCATACTATGTTCTACATCATTCCCTCCTCCATCATGATTTTCGCTACGCCATTTTACATCCACAAAATTTTCCGTGGCACTCCAATCGTCAGATCAGGGCAGCTGCTATGGTTCAAGCTCGCTTTCGCCGCGGCCCTGATAGGCTTGCAGGTCGCCAATGCCGTACTCTGGTCTGAATCCCCACTGGAATCTCAGCTTGCACGGGCAACAGCTATTCTCTCTAGCATCGGCGCTGTGTGCATCAGCATTCTTATATATGCCGGACATGTCTATTACCTTCAGCCGCTACCTTTTCTTGGCTTTTTTCTAACTGTAACCATGCTTTTCGACATTGTCACGACAATGACCTATTTTAATCGGACCAGCCTTGACACCATCGCTCGATTGCATATCCCTATGCCTGTAATTAAGCTGGCCCTCATCTGTCTGGAAGAATTTTCCAAACGATCGCTCATCCGCTCTGAAGCCTTGCGCTCAACACTCGGACAGGAATCCATGGCTGGCTTCTGGAATAGATCCTTGCTAGTCTGGGTTAATTCGTTTCTCCTTTTTGGCTTTCGCCAAGACATCACCCAGAAATCCCTACCTAATCTTGGACCGCAGTTTGAGTCCGAATCGCTGTACCGAGACTTCCAACCACACTGGGAACGGGCCAATAAGGTGTCGAGATATGCGCTTCTTAAAGTCTGCGTATATACCATGCCTTGGCCATTCTTATACATTGTGCTCCCGCGAGTATTAGCTATTGGTTTCGAATTCGCGCAGCCATTCTTGCTGCAGGACGTTGTCAACAATGTTGCAAAGACAGAAACGTCGATAGATGTTACCAGGGGTCTCATTCTTGCTACGGGGGCTGTTTATTTTGGCAGAGCGGTAGGCGCACCTCACCCATTGCACCTTCATGATCGTTTAAGCTGATGCTGGCCAGATCTCTAAATCATGGTATACCCATCTTCGAAATCAAATTACAATCAGCATGCGCGGTATTCTCATATCGACTATCTATCACAAGTCCCTGAGACTCAGCATCGACGACTTGGACGCTGCAGCAGCTGTCACCCTGATGACCGCTGATGTTACAGGTATGGCGGATCTCGTATCGTTTTCATACGATAGCTGGGCTCGTGTACTTGAAGTATGTGCCGGCATAGCCATCCTGGGAGCTGTCGCTGGAGCTGCGACTGTCTTCACCATAATTCCGGTCATGGGTAAGTGTTGCCTCATCTCGGCTTTCAAGCAATGTGCTGACGACCTTTTCAAGGTACAACTATCTCGTCTGTATTTGTTGCGCGCAAGATGATGCAGACGCGTAAGGAATGGAATGGGCATATCCAAAGCCGGGTTTCAGCGACATCAAACATGCTCGCGCAGATTAAAGACATCAAAATGCTTGGCTTGACATCTATTTTGGCCGATCGTCTCCACAAACAATTCGAGACTGAAGTTGGTCTGTCGATGCTAAATCGCAAATATCAGTCCGAAACACTAGGTCTATGTAAGCAAATTCGAAGTTCCCTAGTCTTACGAGCATCTTACTAACTCTGAGAAGCGGCTATTGCGGAGGCTTTGACGCCTGTTGTTGTGGTCGCTGCAACACTCTTCTGGACAAGAGCATCGGAACCGGTAACTGCAGCGCGAGTCTTTACGCTACTGGCTCTGGTGACGTTGGTTACGAACCCTGTCTATTGGCTCGTTCACACGTTTGGCGATTGGTCCACTGGGCTGGCTTGTTTGACTCGTATTCAAGAATACCTGAACATTGAGGAACCTAAAGATACTCGCCAATTTGCTGTGCAAAATGGCCCAGTGCAAACTGGAGACCCTTTGCCCGGTACTGCGCCACCAGCCTTGTCTAGCCTGCAAAACCACCAAGGAGCTTCAAATGGCGTTGTTGTCTTTGCCGTTCAGATGACACATGTGTCTGTTTCCACGGACCTGCACGGTTCAATTTTGGTCGACATTACCATGAATGTAGCCATGGGCGGAATAACAATGGTGTATGGTTCTGTTGGCTGTGGGAAGTCAACTCTACTGCAGGCAATCCTTGGCGAAGCTAAACTCCGATGTGGCCTTGTCACACTCGCATCTCGTTCCATCGCCTACTGCAGCCAGATTCCTTGGATTGAAAACGACACGATTTTAAATAACATTACTTTCGGCCGAGAATTCAATGCTGACTTGTATCGCAAAGTAGTCCACATCTGCGCATTAGACACTGACCTGGCTCGTTTGCCGCAGCGCGACCAGACGATGGCGGGAAGCGACGGCTGCAATCTCAGCGGAGGACAAAAGCAACGCATTGTACGTGAAGCAAGCTAAAAACTGAAGCTCGAAAAGTGACCTAATTGAAGAAAAAGGCAATGGCACGCGCGCTATATTCAGAAGCCGAGTTGATTATTTTAGATGATTCGCTCAGTGGGCTTGACAGGGAAACGGCATCCACTGTTCGACTTCGCCTTTTTTCGGAAAGTGATATTCTGGAGTCTGGAATGACCACAATCATCATGACTACTAGCATCAGTAAGAACAATCTTCCATTGGCTTCCTCTGGTTTAATTTTGATATCTGACTGTTAATGGCCGTGAAGAGGAGCATCTTGTTGATGCTGACGTCGCTTACGAGCTTGACGAGGACGGTAAACTCGACTTCCACGCTGAGCGTGAAAGGCAACGACAAATTGAACGAGAACTCGCATTACAACGCGGAGAAACTACATTTGTTGGGACAACTACTCAAACCAGTGCCCGCCGAGTCAATCCCGTGGCTGTGCCCGAATCAAATGGGAGCGCGGGAGCTACATACGAGCCACCTGAGGCCAAGCCAGCGCCCGACAAAACCCTCCACGACAATCTAGCCAGTTCAAAGTATGGAGACAGGTCTCTATATGCATACTTTCTCAAGCCAGCCGGTTTATCCGGTGTCTTAATATGGCTGGCTATATATGCTGTCACAGCCTTCTTTGACAGGTTGCCGCGTGAGTGGGCTTCGTTTTCACGAGTACCAATCGATTATCGTAGCTGACATGTTATAAAAGCGATTTTTGTTCGCGTATGGATGGACAGGGATGCGGAAAACCGCCTCTACTTCGCCGGCTTCGCACTGCTGGGGGCGATTGTCCCTTGTTTGTACTATACTGCCCCGAGGTAGGTTTATTCATGGCGTCGACCCAGTTTGCAGGCAGTTACTGAGTTGTAACAAAACAGGTCTTTCTACCGTTACGTCGTTGTCAAGTCAGCGCCATCACTGCACCGAAAACTTTTGGACACGACTGCAAACGCAACATTTGAATACCTCACCGACCAAGATGCTGGTGCGTTGCTCAACCGATTCAGTCTCGATCTTTCCATGGCCACTCAACGGCTGCCAGCAACCATTACACCAACTGTTTGGGGATTCTTCTCCATCATTATTGACGTTGCCGTCATATCCGCTGGTGCCAACTATGCTCTTCCCATCATTCCTTTGTTCATGTCTGTCTTGTTTTTGATTCAGCATTTCTATTTGCGGACCTCACGACAACTGAGAATTTTGGAGCTGGATTGTAACGAGAGTCTCGTGCGCCATTTCACCGAAAGTGGTAAGGGTATCGAGCATATCAGAGCTTTCCAGTCGCAGGAAGAATTTATTCAGCGATTCTATCGCATCTTGGATGAGACGCAAAAGCCATACTATTACATAAGCTATATCCAACAATGGCTCGCCCTATCAATGAATCTCACAACCGCATGTGCAGCAATCTGTGTGGTCAGCCTGGCGCTCAACTACAAGGAATCAACATCACAGTCTGCAATGGGACTTGCCCTTCTCAGTCTCATTTCCTTCAGCGACTTTACGGGCGGTACCATTCAAGTTTTTGTCAACATGGAAAATACCTTTGGAGCTGTTGCTCGCATCAGAGAATATGAGCGTAGAACGCCGAGGGAAAAAGACAGTGAAGCCTGTCAAGAAGTGACAGCTCAGTGGCCATTTCCTGGTAGAGTTGACCTTAATTGTGTCAGCGCTCTCTATAAGTCAGTCCACATCATCCCCTCACATTTTTCCTGGAATCATCAACTAAGTAGCACAATGATAGACCGGACAGTACGAAGCCTCACATAGCGCTCGAAAACATCAACCTGTCTGTCCAACCTGGCCAGACAGTCGGCTTGATTGGCCGAACTGGAAGGTAAAAGAGCTCTTTAACGGCAAACGTCGAAACGTCGGGCTAACATTTCATCGTAGTGGTAAAACATCAGTGCTGCTTGCTTTGCTCCATTTACTAGAGTATACAGGGAACATTTACATTGATGGCCTGGAACTTCGGAGCATCCCGCGCAACCAGCTCAGAACCCGCATAACAACCATTACGCAAGCCGGCATACTGCTCAAGGCGTCGGTTAGATTCAACATTGACCCTTTCGAGTTTACGTCTCGGCCTGGTGACTTCCCTACAGACGAAATGTTAGCCGGCATATTGCGACGAGTAGGATTATGGGAGCACGTTGTTCGCCATGGCGGCTTGGATGCTCTTGTTGGTGCAATGAAATTCTCAGTCGGTCAGAGACAGTTGTTTCAGCTAGCGCGTGCGATATTGCACAGGCAGGTGACACGATCCAACCTCATCCTGGTCGATGAAGGCACGGCCAGCATGGATGAAGAGACGGAACGGCGTATTTACACCTTGATGATGGAGGTCTTTGCGGGGTGTACAAAACTAATCATCAGTCACCGGCAGGCAGCCCTTGCCCACGCAGACCTTGTCCTCAGCCTAAATGATGGTAGAGGACAAGTCTACAGAGCTGGAAACTTCCCTGTCAGCTCCATTGAAGGGAACAATTAAAAAGGATTCGATACGTGTATATTTCGCTCCTTTGTATATATTTTTATTATATATTAAATTTTGAGTAAGAGGATGTGAGCCCCTGTTCCTCTGTGCAGTTGAGCAAGTATCCAGAGATCTGCATGTGGTAGAGGAGGTACATTTGCTGAGCCTGGCCGTTTGTAAGAACTTTCGCAGTTCCTACGTTCTTTCATTTAGAAGATCCACCCATTGGCTCCTATTAGCCCCACCAAAGCCTGATGAAGGAAGTATGGTCAGCTACCAACAGAGACGGTGGCCAGCCAACCTGCCTAAAGCATCATGGGCAGCGTGTCCGGCTCCGTCCCATCCCCCCCTCCCACTTAGCGGTGGCAAGCAAGCATTCACGCTTCTTATATTATTGTTGTTGTTTTTTTTTTAAAAAAAAAAAATCTTCCCCCGTTTTAGCCCAGCTCCATCGGGATTATGACTCATACCAATGGTGGTAGTGGCCTCGATGAGCAGCGTCCGCTGCTCTCAAGTAGCTCCTCGGCTGCTACCATGGTCGTTGGGGAGGCACCCGAGCCAACCGAGCCAACCGCGTCAACCGACGCGGCACCTGGATCAGCGCCATCCAAAGAACGCCTGCGGCTAATTGTGTCGGCGCTGCTCATCCTACTGGTGGCAAATCTAGTTGCAGTCCTCGTGGATACAGCCATCAACCAACTAACCGAGGGCGCGGCCTGCAGGCAGCTGCACCCGAACGTGGTGGATTGGTACAACGACCCCGTGTGCAAGAGCCTCGACGTACAGGATCGACTGGCGCTGGTTATGGGCTGGGAGTTTTCGTCTTCCCTCATACCAGGCTTACTTCTGGCGATTCCCTATGGTATTTTTATTGACAAATATGGGCCGCGTGCGATGATGGTCCTGGTCGCTCTCGGTGGTGTGATTACTCAGTCGTCGTACTGGGTAATAAGTACGTTCATTCGCCTATCCTTGATAACCGCGAGATTAGGCTGACGTGTCCATCTCTTTTTCGCTTAAGCGCAAAATCCTTCAATTTTTGACCTCCGATGGATTTGGGGCGGTGCATTTATTGGTTCCGTCGTTGGTGGCGGTAGTGTTGGGTGGCAGGCAATGCTGTACACTGTATCTAACATGATTGCCACGGAGAATAACAGGTACGCACATTCCCGTCTCCCGATATGATATGTGTTTCCCCCTCTCAGATGCTCAGACTTTTCTAACATGATTAATTTTGCCCACCAAAAGAGCCGAGGTAATTTTCTACATGATCTCATTCAGCACGGTCAGCGTCATATTGGGTGGACCCATTGTCTACTGGGCAATGCGCATCGGTCCCGTCTTTACCCAGTCTCTAGGCGTCTTCATTTTTGTGATTGAACTGGCGCTGTCCTTTACGCTGCCCGGTGGATTGGCCTCTGGTGCGCCTCGGAATCAATCGAATGAGAACAGCGGCGGGGACAAGTCAACCTGGCGCACCATCTGTCAAGGCTTCGCCGCATCCAAAGACGGCCTTCTCGGCTTTGGTAGGCTATTTAGTCGGAATAAGCAGCTAGGTTTACTTCTGATCAGTCTCATGTTCTCGACAATTGGTGCGCGACAATCAATCATCCGCCAGCAATACGCCACTTACCGATACCGGTGGTCTTGGGCAAAGGTGAGCAAACAATGGCATTTTTTGGCCTTTTTTTTATCAGTTGTATAAAGATTGAATACTGATTCATTAAAAACTTCTATTCAAAGGCTGGTCTCATGGTGTCAGTCACTTCCACTGCGACTCTGATCGTCATGCTAGTCGTTGTGCCCTTTGCGAGCCGTCAGCTCCTAAAGACGCGCTCAGCCATGGGCAAAGACATCTGGATGGCGAGAGCCGGCATACTATCTCTTGCCATTGGTAGTCTTTTGATCGGACTGTCACGAACTTCGGGACAATTTATTGCGGCGCTCATCTTCTACATGACCGAGATTTGCTATACACCTGCCATCACCAGCATCATTGCCGTCATGGCGGGAGTGGACACCCTTGGGAAAGAGCGCGCGGGTTCCCTGTATATTTCAATTGTTTTTATGAATAACATAGGTGGTGTCGCCGCAGGGCCGATTATCTCGTCTCTGCTGCGTGTCGGCATGAGCCTTGGGGGTGATTGGGTGGGCTTGCCCTTCTTTTTCGAGGCAGCTCTGCAGCTCATTACAATTTGCATTGTCTTTAGTATCCGGGAGAGCCGCTACAGGGATTTACAGAGGCAGCAAGAAGTGAACGACGAGGAGAACTGTGCATAGTAGACGAGGGATCATGTCGGTGATATGTCGGTAGTGCATTATGACGGAGCTAGGCGCATGACAAGTGAGCAGCTGCCATGTTTAGAGGCTGGCAGTTTGGAGATGTTGGAGAGATGATGATGCATGAGTTAGATTTTCATTCATTAAAGATGAGAAATATTGGTTTGGGATTTGATCAGATGATACGCTTTTACTTTTCTCGGCTCCCTATCCCCGGCCTGTTTATTCCGGCATAGGGGGATGTAAGGGAAATGACAACAGCGCGTGAACACAATTAAGCATAACGAGCTCCATCATGGTATCATATTGATAATGAATTTCATATTTACCGGCTTGGCAAAAGTGTATGAACACGGTCAAGCTATATCAGATGCCTTGTGAGCCAGTAATTAGGTGGCAGTACAGTGGAAGTGGTGTGGCAACCATGACGGCTGGGGCATCTGTGCCACTGAAGATGTAGTGGCGCATGTCCACTGTAATGTGATGGGGAGCAACCCGTTGATTGTTCCCGGCAAGCCCCTCAAGCAAAACAGCGGCGGGAGACAGTGGGGAAGCGAGGAATCTCCAGGCGGCTTCAGCGACCGATCTACAGTGGCTCTGTTGGGGCTACAGCGAACCATTGGAGAGCAGAGGGCGTGATGCGGGGAAGAATTGCAGCGTGGTGAGCCACAGCCAGCCACCAAGGGAACATCTTCCAGTGGATGGCCTCCCGGTTTGTTTAGTTTCAGGGCAGACTTTGGTCCCATGATCCAGTCAGACTACGCTAAATTCCACGCTGTATTTGTATAATTAGCACGGCGCCACTCTGATACCCCTCAAATCTCCAGGAGAAGAGAGACTCACTGTTCATGCCTCCCCCGCCTTTCTCCCAAGCAAGAATGATCCTTGTCTGCTGACAATCTCGTGCATTCTCTACAACTGCAACCCAACATCAAGTGACAGTCGACTATACCTTGTCAACATTTTTAAGCTTGTATTCACAAAAGTTTAGCACGGCATTTCTCTCGATGCTGGAGGGTAGACTGGCTCTTGGTTGGTTTTTTTTTTAATTAATTAATCATCTTTGTCCAAGTATAAATATGGGTTCGCCATGTCGCCCTTGTTAATCACATAGGTTTGACTAACAGCCCAGCCAAGACACAGACTACCATTGCAACTAAATAATAATAATCATACACCTACTGTGAGAAGCCACCCGATAAAAAATAACACAATATCCTACCACACTGAACGTTTCTGTACACTATAATGACAGAAGCTCATCTCTTCCCCGGTACTGTCCCGGACTGGAGCAACCAAAAGGTCATTCACCGCAACACCCTCTATCCCCGGAGCTATTTCTATCTCTATGATAAAGAAAAGGATGCCTTAACCAGAGATATCACAAAGGCCAAGGTGCAATGTCTTTCGGGCACCTGGAAGTTTTCCATTGCCAAGTCGCCTTTTGAAGGCCCTCGCCACTTCCACCAGAAGCACTTTGACACCTACGCATTCACCAACATCACCGTCCCCGGCCACTGGCAGCTGCAGGGCTACGGCAAGGGTCCTCACTACACAAACTTTGACTACCCGTGGCCCTGTGACCCCCCAAACATCCCCTACCAGGAGAACGAGTGCGGTCGCTACGTGACCCGCTTCCATGTTGCCGACGGCTTTGCGCGCCACCAGCTGCGCCTGCGGTTTGAGGGCGTCGACTCGGCCTTTACCGTCTGGCTAAACGGCCAGGAGATTGGCTACTCCCAGGGCGCGCGGAACCCCAGCGAATTTGACGTCACCGAGGCCGTCGAGGTCGGCCGCGAGAATGTCCTCGCCGTTGAGGTGTACCAGCACAGCGACGGCAGCTACATCGAGGACCAGGATGAGTGGTGGCTGAGCGGCATCTTTCGCGACGTCTATCTGCATGCCTTTCCCAAAGTCCACCCCGTCGACTACTTTGTCACGACCGAGCTTGATAACAAGTTCAAGGATGCCACGCTCCAGGTCAAGGTGGAGATGAGTGCCGCGTCCCGTGTCGAGCTGAAGCTTCTTGACCATACGGGCCACTGCGTCGTCTCCGACACCAAGATGGTGGACACTGCCGGCAAGTTTTCTCTGGCCGTCAAGAACCCGCAGAAATGGACCGCCGAGACGCCGTATCTGTACACGGCGGTGCTAAATGTCCTCGATGGGCAGGGATGTAGTCTTGCTCAGAGTGTCGGCTTCCGAGTCGCCGGGCTAATCGACGGCGTCTTCTGTGTGAACGGCAAGCCCATCAAGTTCCGCGGCACCAACAGACATGAGCACCACCCTGACCATGGCCGCGCCGTCCCATATGAATTTATGCGACGTGATCTTCTCACGATGAAGCGTCACAACCTCAACGCGATCCGCACATCGCACCAGATCAACGACCCCAGACTTTACGATGTTGCCGACGAGCTGGGCCTCTGGATTCTCAACGAGGCCGACCTCGAATGCCACGGCATGTTCCGCCTCCACGACAATGCCCTGTCGGATAGCCCTGAGTGGACAGACGCCTACGTGGACCGCGCGCGGCAGATGATTTGCCGCGACAAGAACCACCCGTCCGTCGTCATCTGGTCCCTCGGCAACGAATCTTTTTACGGACGAAACCACCAGGCCATGTACGACTACATCAAGAGCGTAGACACGACGCGACTGGTGCACTACGAAGGCGACCAGCAGGCCAAGACGGTGGACATTTTCAGCCGCATGTATTCAGAGGTCAAGTGGATTGATGAGTTTGCTAAAGAGCGCGACTGGGCCAAGCCGCTGGTCATTTGCGAGTTTTTGCATGCCATGGGCAACTCGTGCGGAAACGCCAAGGAGTACGTCGATGCCTTTTACAGACACCCACGTGTCATGGGCGGCTTTGTGTGGGAGTGGAACAATCATGTAGGTAGCCTCTCTCTCTCTACTTGAGAACAGCCACGGTTACTTACCAAACATTAGGGTCTTCGAACAAAGAGCAAGGATGGGTACGAGTTTGTGGGCTATGGTGGCGATTTTGGCGACGAGCCCAACGATAAGAATTTCGTCATGGACGGCATGATGTGGTCCGACCACGTCCGCGGCCCAAATTTGATTGAATACGCCAAGGCGATTGAGCCTGTGCAGACCATTTCGTTGCAAGGAAATACGATTGCCGTCATTAACCGCTATGACTTGCTTGGACTGGAGCATCTTGATGCAAACTGGGAAGTTCGAGTCGACGGCAGGAAAAATCTCTCGAGTGGCAAGGTGGCCATTCCGACCGGTAAGCTACAAAATATTGGAGAACAGCAGGCGAGGAACCTGTACTAACCGAAATGCAGGCGTCAAGCCGCACAGTCAAGCCAATTTGACTCTAGAAGGGTTTAGCTCGGATATAGTCAAGAAGCTGGACCTTGAGGCCTATTTGTTTGTCTCTTTCAAGCTTCGAGAGGCCACCGACTGGGCCGACGCCGGACACCAGGTTGCCTTTGGCGAGATTCAGATCGCCAAGCCTGCTCCCCTTTCCGTGACGTCGGTGCCTATGGCGATCAATTCAGGCAAGGTTCATATCCATAAGACGTCTGATACAGGCCTCTCCATCACGTCGGCGAGCGGTGGCTCCACATGGAGCTTTGATATTGTGCACGGCACACTCGACGGCTGGAACCGAGCGAGCCAGCCAAGCCTGAACCTGCTCTCGGACGGATTCACCATGGACTTTTACCGCGCGCAGACGGACAATGACAGCCACGGGCACGGGCGGCGATGGAGCGACAGCCGTCTTCACCAGACGCGCATGCACGTCCGCCAGGTCAAGTGGGTGTCCGCGGCCTCGAGCGCCGGCGGAGCAGCGCAGATTGAGGTCATGGCGCGCATCGCACCGCCCGTCCTCGCCTGGGCCGTCGACGCCGTCTTCACGTACACGTTTCGCGGCGATACCGTCCACCTCCACGTCCACGGCAAGCCGCACGGCAACGACCTGCCCGACACGTTTGCCCGCTTCGGCATCTCGGCCGGCATCAGAGGCGTCCGCGGCGTCTCCTGGTGGGGCCGTGGCCCGGGGGAGTCGTACCGGGACAAGAAGCTGTCGCAGTCGGTGGGCAACTGGACCGCCGCGGGCGTGGATGAGCTCTTTGTGGACTATGAGTTTCCGCAGGACGGCGGCAACCGCACCGACGTGCGCCGGGTCGAGTTTTGCGGCGAGGATGGGCAGCGAATCCTGCGGGCCAACTTTGGGACGCAGGACGGCGCGAGCTTTCACGCGGCGCACTATTCAACGGCCGACGTGGACGCCGCGCAGCACCCGTACGAGCTGCGCCGCCACAAGAGAGGGGACACCATGGTCCGGCTAGACTGGCTGCACCATGGTCTAGGCGGCGCGTCGTGCGGCCCGTGGACGCTCCCGCAGTACTGCCTGTATACGAATCAAGAGTTTGATGTTGAGGTTTTGTTGGATTAGGTCTGGGTAGGGGCGTGGAGTGCTCAGTGTGTACAATGACAGCTTCTGGATATTCGCATTCGATCCTTGTTCCTTTTTTTGTTTACTTTAATTTTGTGCATGAATTGACGTCAGCAAGCCCTCTGATGATCAAACGTCGTGATAACGTGTGCAGTTTGTAACGATAGCCTGCTGATCTGACACCACCAACCCTGTCATCTTTTCCTGCGGGCTTGCATTAGAGGTCGATGCACGACCTCGACTGTGGTCACACAACGTCTGACAGAATAAAAATATCAGCCTCTCGCCGATTAGCTCTCCTTTCCTTTTTTTTTTTTTTTNNTTTTTTTTTTTTTTTTTTGGTCATTTCAATTTCCTTCAGCTGTACTGGTACTCGGGTTATTTGTATTGACGCACGATTGGCAAAGGACCTGCATGTCTTAGCCAGGGCCAGCCACATCTCTCGTAGCTTGGTACTGGATTAGGCTGTTGGACGCATGCACCCGTCTTTTCTCTATTAAAGCCACCGTGGATTTATTGAAAGGATTTCTATCTCTTCCACAATTTTCCTGCTTTATTGACACCCTGTTGACAGGCAGGGAATCATGGCACCTCCAGGGCTTCTTCGCAGCGGCACGGTCGAGCTCGCCGGTAATCCTTCTCCTTCATCAGGCCAGTCGTCGTTGGGCTGTGATGGCTGCGTCAAGATTGCCCAGTCAGAGCAGCTTCGCCGGAACGTACCAGCCCCAGAACAGGGTAAGTAATATATTTTAAATTTTATTTCATATTTCCCAAATTTAGCAATTTCCCCCTTTATTACCAGGTCACTCACTGTCAGAGCCGACAAAATACCTGGTCGCTGTCGGTGCTCACTGCTCACTCCAAGGCCTTGTCTCCACTGAAAATCGCAATGACACAATTCCATCACACCATCGGAGTTCCATCGGCCAAGACAAAACTTGTTGCTGGCCAAAAAAGTTTACTTGGCCGCGCTTTGCTTTTATTTACTTCCACTCTCTACGACATCTTTCTTTTTCTATTGCTCTTCTCCCTCTCCTCAACCAATTTTCCCAATTTCTCATGCAGGCCGTTAGCTCCAGTCTCCATTGACTTTACGACGATTGCATAGAGAACACATTGTCCTATACTCTACTTCCTCGTTTCTGGCTCGCACGCGATCACTTGGAGTCTTGGACTCCGTGAATATCTACACAATGCCGTCGCTTACAACCGAGACAGTAATCTCTGCAGCCGTCGACGCAGACGAATGCCCCGAGAACAAACCCAAGCTCCGCCACAGCCTCAAGCACGGCAGCGCCATCCTCGCCCTCGCAGCCAACGCCGACCACGACACCATATACGCCGGCACCCAGGACGGCGAGATCATCACCTGGTCCCTGTCCACCTTTCACCAGCTCCGCCACGTCCAGGCGCACAAGCGCAGCATCCTCTCCCTCTTCCTCTCCCCCGACGGCAACCTCCTCTTCTCCAGCGCCGGCGACCCCATCATCAACGTCTGGTGCCCCAAGACGCTGCGCCACCTGTACGAGATCTACGGCACCTACGACGTCGGTGACATCTTCAGCACCGCCTACAGCGCCCAGCACGACACCCTGTACCTCGGCGCCCAGAATACCTCGATCCAGTGGGTGCGCCTCGGCGACCCCAGCGCCGTCGTCAGCGCCGGCTCGCAGAAGCACCCGGACCGGCGCAACCATAGGTTCTTCGACTCCAAGGCCGTCGGCGGCTCGAGCACGCCGCGACGCAACGAGGACCGCTGGGCGCTCATCCCACGCGCCAACACCGTGCTCGAGATTGACAGCGGCTCCATCCGCAACTTTGCCCATTATGGCTATGTGTACTGCATGCTTATGTCCAAGGGCCCCACGGTGCTCGTCGACGAGGATGATGACGTCCTCATCTCGGGTGCTGGTGATGGCACCATTAAGCTCTGGGCTCTGGGCCGTGGCACACGCGAGGGTCTGGACGAGGGCGAGCCTGATCGGGGGACTATTGAGGAGATTATGACGCTGGGGACAGATGACGCCGAGTCTGTGCTCTCGCTAGCCATTGATGGGTCATTCCTCTACTCGGGGAAGCTGGACGGCATCGTCGAGCTCTGGGACCTCGACACTGCTCAGAAACTGAGAGTCATAAAGGCTGGTGAGTCCGACATAATGTCGCTCCAAATGGCTTGTGGTCTTCTCTGGACGGGGTCCACAGATGGCCATGCAAGTGTGAGTACAAAGTCAACCCCTTCTTTAAATCTAATGATCCTTTTATCGCTGACTACGTGGTCAGAAATTCAGCACGGTGCACTACGGCAAGTATCAGCACCCGACCGACAAAATTGCGCAAAAATACCAGTGTCTTGGTCGCTGGAAGGCGCACGAGGGCAAAATTTTGGCTTCGGCTGTAGTGGACTACCACAACGAGCACTTTTACATTACCGGGGCCAACGACGACGATATCAGCATCTGGGAGGTCACCGGATCTGACACCACGGCGACTGATGTTGCCGAGGGCGGCGACGACCCCCTCATCTCCACGCTCGTCGACTTTGTCTCGTTCAAGACCGTCTCCTCCAAGCCAGAGTTTGCCGAGGACTGTCGCAGGGGGGCAACGTATCTCGGTGCGTTGTTTAAGCGGCTTGGCGGCGACGTCGAGATGCTCAGCACGGAAACGGGACACAACCCCGTCGTCTTTGCCAAGTTCTCGGCCAAGCAGGAATCGGCCAAGACTCGAAAGCGCATCCTGTTCTATGGTCATTACGACGTCGTGGCCGCCGACAACGCCGCGGGCAAGTGGGCGACGGATCCCTTTGCCGTGACGGGCATCAATGGATACATTTACGGGCGTGGCGTCAGCGACAACAAGGGCCCCATTGTGGCTGCCCTGTATGCAGTAACGGACCTAATGCAGGCCAAGCAGCTGGAAAACGACATAATTTTTCTCATCGAGGGCGAGGAAGAGTACGGCTCGCGGGGTTTTAAGGAGGCTGTGCGGCAAAACAAGGACCGCATTGGCCATATTGACTATATTCTGCTGGCAAACAGCTACTGGTTGGATGACGAGGTGCCATGCCTGACCTATGGTCTGCGCGGTGTTTTACACGCCACCGTCTGTGTGGACTCGCCGCGACCGGATACGCACTCTGGTGTGGATGGTTCGTTCATGATGAATGAGCCGCTGTCCGACTTGACCTACATTGTCTCCAAGCTCAAAGGCCCCGCCAACAGGATCCAGATCCGGGGCTTCTACAGCGGGATCCCCGCGCTGACACCGGCAGAGGAGGCACGCTACGACGACATCGTGTCCATCCTGAAGCGCGGCCGCTCGGACAACATATCCGAGGACAACCTCAAGCGGTCGCTGATGGCGCGCTGGCGCGAGCCCAACCTGACGGTGCACAGCTACAAGGTGTCGGGCCCGGACGGCAGCCTGGTCAGCAGCCACGCCAACTCGCACATTAGCCTGCGTCTGGTGCCAGGGCAAGAGGTCAACACGGTGGCCGACGAGCTCACAAAGGTTCTCGAGCAGCAGTTTGCCACGCTGGCGTCGCAGAATCAGCTGACAATTAGCATCGACAACAAGGCTGAGCCTTGGCTGGGCGACACATCAAACAGTATCTTCCGCACCCTCGAGCAGGCCATTATTGAATCCTGGCCAGACTCGTTTGACACTAGCACCGGGGGGCATGACAGCAATAACACAGACAAGCTAGAAACAGAGCAGTCGTCTGTTGCTACTGGTAGTGGCCCAAGAGACAAGACACAAAACCGCCCTCCAAAGCCTAGAGGACCCCTCTATATCAGAGAGGGCGGCTCCATTCCCGCGATTCGGTTCCTGGAAAAGGAGTTTAAAGCCCCCGCCGCGCATCTACCGTGCGGTCGGGCGAGCGACTCGGCGCATCTGAGCAACGAGCGCATGAGTGTTGTGAATTTGTTAAAGGCCCGTGAGATTATGGGGAAAGTCTTTCGCAGGCTTTAAGAACGCATGACAGGACAGAAGAAGCATGAATAGCGTGTGATGATACCCTTTTCTTTTGGTTGAAGTTTTCGAAAGGAAAAGAAAAAAGGAAATAGCCAGTGTATTAATAGTAAATAGACGATTTTATATTCCAAGGAAATTTTTAAATGCTCTTATTCAATAATCCTGTCATCGGGGACATTAACCAAGACAGCCAAATGTGGGGGTTTTGACTAATAACGGCCAACACACTCTACGCGTGTTTGCAGCCCCGCGACGCGTCTTCCCCAAGCTAGCATCAACTTCAGACTTGCCAATCCTCCAACACTTTCGATACAAGATTAAAAAAAAAAATAGAACCACCCAAAATGACGCAGACAAAGCCACATGAAGAGCATCAATACCTTGATCTCGTTCGCGAGATTCTAGAGGATGGCGAGCATAGACCAGACCGGTAAACCAACCCTACATAATCCGCTTCAATCAACCCCCGTCTACTCAGGCTGACAAGTTGTTCCTTCTCGCCAGCACCGGCACCGGTACCGTCTCAATATTCGCCCCTCGGCCGCTCAAGTTCTCCCTCTCCGACGCCTCTGGCACCCCGATCCTGCCCCTCCTCACCACCAAGCGCGTCTTCCTCCGTGCCGTTGTTGCCGAGCTGCTGTGGTTTGTCGCCGGCAGCACGTCGTCCCTGCCGCTCAGCGAGGCCGGCGTCAAGATCTGGGACGGCAACGGCTCGCGCGAATTCCTCGACAACGTCGGCCTGTCCCACCGCGCTGTCGGCGACCTAGGCCCCGTGTACGGCTTCCAGTGGCGCCACTTTGGCGCTGACTACGTCGACGCCCAGACCGACTACACAGGCCAGGGCGTGGACCAGCTCGCCGAGGTGATTGACAAGCTGCGCAACAAGCCGTACGACCGGCGTATCATCCTGTCGGCGTGGAACCCGCGCGACCTGAAGCTCATGGCGCTGCCACCGTGTCACATGTTTGCGCAGTTTTACGTATCCTACCCGCGGGGCAAGGATGAGAAGAACAATAACGGCACAGAAGGAGACGGGGAGGCGGAGAAGAAGCCCAAGGGACACTTGCACTGCCAGCTGTACCAGCGGTCGTGCGACATGGGGCTCGGCGTCCCTTTCAACATTGCCAGCTACGCGCTGCTGACGCACATGCTCGCGCACGTGTGCGAGCTGGTGCCGGGGACATTTACGCACGTCATGGGCGACGCGCACGTCTATCTGGATCACACTGAGGCTCTCAAGGTACAGTTGGAGCGTGAACCGCGTGACTTTCCGACGCTGGAGATTGTGCGGGAGCAAGGGGGTAGTATTGACGGGTGGAAGGCGGAGGACTTTGTTGTCAAGGGCTATGATCCACACAAGACGATTGCGATGAAGATGTCGGTTTAAACACGGACCGAGAAAATTGCGTTGAGAGCTTGGGTAGATATATAGATCATGAGGAATGGGGTAATATATGTATTAGTATAAACCAGGCATTTACAGACTCTCCATTCAACTGGACAGTCATGAATATTGCAAAGAAATGACAGTATAACTAGCGATTTTGAACCTTTGAGATTATAATTTCGTAATATGAGAGTCTATAACAAAATGGTTGTGGTTTTATATGTATATGTATGAAGAAACTTTTCAGGTACTGGTCTCGTACCGACTTCGTTTCCGAATCTTGTCGCCATAAGCCCAAAAACACCACGGAATCGGCGCCATCGCCAACGCCACGCCACCCAGCAGCGTCGTTGCCCACCCAACCCCGAGCCGCTCATACATGGGCAGCACAAAGAGGGGAAACGCCGCTGACAGCACGTACCGGCTCATCATCATGGCGCCCGCCGCCGAAGCGCCATACAGCGGGCCGTACGCGTCCAGCATGAACAGGTTCGCGCTTGCGTAGAGGAGCACCGAGCTGAACATGACGCACGCCTGAAAAAGAATTGGCGCGATCCAGTGCACACGGCTCTCCGCGGTCCACGCGCTCGCAAACAAGCTGCTGGGTAACAAAAGACTGCCCACGAGGGCGCCGATGAGACGGTGTTCCGGCGGAAACGGCACCCCATCTCCCCCGTTACCGCTCCGTGACTCATCCTGCTGCTGCCAACGGAGGAGACGGGGTTGATAGTAGTATACATCAATCAGGACGAGCGGGAGCGCGGCGCAGAGTGTGCCCACCATGAGGCCTAGAAACGCGAGCGACCCCCGCGGCTGCGTGAAGCCGTAGTAGTGCTCAAAGATCCACGGCACGGCCACGACAAAGGTATACAGCAGCGCAAACAGGAAGCCGCAGTACAGGCTCACCAGCGACACGATGGGCTCCGTGAAGAGCATGTGCAGCGGCCGCTGGATCAGCGTCGTGGCAAAGTAGCGAAACGCGCGGCCGGGGGACGTCCGCTGCGAGGCCGAGTCGTACAGGCCCAGGCGTATGGCGCGCCGGCGGAGGATGATCTTCTTGTACGTCTCGCGCGTGAGGAAGACCACGGGGAGGTAAAAGGCCGCCGCGAGGATCATGGACGACCACTGCGTCCAGCGCCACCCCCCGCCGGAGGCGTGCACGAGGAATCCGCCCATCAGCGGGCCGAGGGCGGCGCCAAAGTTGGGAATGGTGTAGTACACACCGAGCGTGACGCCGCGGTAACGGCTCGGCGTGTAGTCAAGCATGGTAGCGGGCGCGTTGTTGATGAGCGGGGCGGCAAACATGCCGGCGAAGAAGCGGCACGCGACGAGGCTCGCCATGCCGGATGGGGTGGCAGCGAGGGCGGCGCCGAGGGTGAAGAGCATAAATATCGGCGCCGTGACGAGGACCACGGCGCGCCGGCCGTAAGTCTCGGAGAGCGGGGCGCCGACGAGCGGGCCAAAGGCGAGGCCTAGGTTGTACAGGGAGAGCGGGAGGACGGCGACCTCGCGGCTGGTGTGAAATGCCGAGGCGACGGCGTCCTGCGCGGGCGCGTAGAGTGCGCCGACGAGGGTGGCGACCATGGCGAGGAGCGTGAGGGCGGTAGACGAGGCGACGCGCAGAGCGAGCGGGAAGTTGCGCGGGTTGTCCGGGTCGGAGGGGCCGGTCCAGTCAAAGGCGGCGTTCATGGCGGCCATGCCCCGACGGATCTCGAGATCGCCGCAGATTGTGTTATGGGCAGCGGGACGGGCATCATCCAGCCGCGACGGATCGGTGACCGTACGTGGCGCGGTAATGCCTTGTGTGTTAATTCTATTGTCACCGGTTTTGGGCTGGGTGTTGGCTGCGCCTGGGATGACGGGTGCGCATACACGATCTACCCCAGACGCACATTGTGTCATTTCTGACATTTTGGACAATTGTGGCGATGCCATCCTGTATGGAAAGAAAACTTCCCTATCAACTTGACTGCATGCATGCCGTGAGTGTAATAAGCAAAATCTCCCAAATGAAAGGAACGATGTTGTAATATGTGGGGGGTTGGTGGGTGAGCCGGCTATTAAAATGGACCTTGGTTAAAGAGGTGAACTCTTTCCGGACTATCGAGTAAATGGCTCGATGGGAATGCCTGTTCACATTGTGCGATAATCAAGTCGGCTGCATGATGGGGCCGGTGACATTAAAAAAATTGTCATCTACGAATATTTGTGAAAGGGGGAAGTAGTGGAGGTTGCAACATTGGCTTAAAAAAAAATTGAAGTCGCCGAATAAATCTGAAGAAGACGGCGCCGAGGGTTTGTGAGTGGCCGGCACCGGGCCGATTAGCCTCCTAATAATTGCCGTATTCGACAGCTAGTCCACGGGCTCCGCTCCGCTCCGCTCCGGACTCGGCCGGTATGTCTCTATTGCTCTACGGAGAGCAGCTTTGTCTGCATGTCGAATCACGTAAAACAAACAGTTCAAGAATCTCTTCTTAATAAATCTCAAATGGGTATGATCATTTTAGAACTACTACACAACTATGTATACATCATCTTCGTTATCCTTCATTCCAACATTTGGGGCTGTTCCCAATGTTTTCGGTTTTTAATTGTTTCGCTCAATATCTGCAGCCTTTCCCAGGCCCGGTTGGTTCTGACCAATATACTCCGACTTCTTGAGCATGTTCCACTTGTCCTCGTCAGAGTCAAGGTGGCGGAAGCAAAACCAGAAAGCAACACCTCCGACAAAGGAGATACAAGCAATGGTGGTGTAGTTCCAGACAAGAAGAGGGTCATCGGAAAGAGGGGTGAAAGCCTGGCCAATGGCAGCAGACACAGCGCTCATAAACAGATTGATACTCATAACGAGAGACTTCATGTTCTCGGGTGCCTTGGAGTAGGCATATTCGTAAGAGGTAACGTTTGTAAAGAGTTCAGCAATGCCGATGAAGATATAAGGGAGACACTGGGCCCAGACATTGATATCAGCAGGTGGGCAGGTAACCTTTTCTCCCTCGGCATTGGTGGTCTTGCCATTGGCGTTCCAGCCACAGGGGCTCTTCTGGTAGATGTAGTACTGCATGACTGCGGAGGCGACCATGGACAATGTGGCCATGACGAAACCGGTAGTCATTCTCTTGATTGGAGTAAAGGCAATACCCCAGCGGCGAAGAAGAGGGTACAGACCATGATCAAAGATGGGAATCATAATGACAATGGAGATGGGGTTGAGGTTCTGGATGATGTCGTTGGGGACTCCATGAAGCTGCATAGTACTAGCCTGAGTGGTCAGGTTGCTGGTCATCTGGTTGTATGCAAGGAAGAAGACGGGCAGGAAAAGGAAGACCTTGCAAGCCATCAGACCACGGCGGACCTCGTCGACCCAAGCGTCGTCGTACGTCATCCATGCAGGGCGCTCGCTAACGGCGACCTTGGAAGGGCGAGCGACGTCCCAGTCAAAGCTGAAAGCAGACTTTGATCGCTTGCGTACGTAGAAGAACATCTTCATGAATTTTTCTAGCAGGGAACCAGTAGGAGGCGTGAGCTTGTAACTCTTCTTCTGGGACCAGAGCACAAAAGGTGCAAGCATGAAGAGGCCAGTGGGGATGAGGAAAGCGAGCCAGAAACCAACGTATTTCTCCACGTAGACCATGCCAATCTGGCCAGCTAGGGAACCAATGTTGATGCAGAGGTAGAAGTAGAGGAAAATACGGGTATTGGTGATCGCAGGGTCGACAATGACGAGCTCGCCGTTTCGTTCTTCAACTCTCATGCGAGAGTCTTCATTTTGCTCAGCGAGGAGAGGCGAAACGTTGGCCTTGAAGAAACCGGTACCGATGCAAAGACAAAGCAGACCGATGATGAAGGCACCAAAGGCAGAGTTCTTGTGAACGATGACATTGGGAGCCGAAGCTGCGACGAGAACAACGTGGGCAATGGTGGAAATGCCAATGGCGAGATGAAGAGTCCAGAAGCGGCCCATGCGAGCATCAGCAATCCAGGCACTACTCGGCGCATTAGTATGATGTCATTACCATTAATGGAGAGAGAGGACTTTACCCAAGTAGAGGCATGATATAAGCAAAGAATTGGTTGAAGAGACTAATACCCTGGGCAGCCTTGGGGCCCATGCCGAGAGCACCAGCCTGGGGGTTGGGGTCACCAGCGAGAGGCGCACCAGTTGTCGAGCCAGGGGGTAAGCCGTGGTTGACAAAGTTGGTGTAGAGAACGGCAGAACCGTAGTAAGAGAAACGCTCGCACAATTCAACAAAGGCGATTGTCCACATGGCCCACTTGATCTTACCAGAGACACGACGCAGAGTGTGCATCTGCTCTGGGGTTGGCTTGTCAGGCCAATCATTGTCATCAGTGGTTATGCTGTGGGTATCATTGTACTGGTGCTTCTCGTCATCAACTCTCTGGATGCCATGGTGTTCAGGATCCGCGAGACCGGCGCGCGCAATGGCGTCGTTGTCGAGATTGACGGTAGTCGTCATTGTGACTACTGCAGAGCTCCAATGATGTTTCTGTATGAGATGAGGAGGACTCTGTACTTTGCGACCTGAATGAAGCCCACAAAGCTCTAATGAAAGGGAGGGGGGGATAAAAGAAACAAAATCACCACGAGGGTAAAGGAGGAAGGTAAATGTGAGAGCGTCCGGGGACACATTTATATATACGTCCGGGACGAGGGCCTTCACTTGGGCCTCGGCGACGGCCCCTCCCCTCCCATTTGAATGGTGGGAAGTGATAAACACTCTGGGGAAGCAGGGTCCAGATGCTCAAGGAGGCAAACGGTGCAAATCACCTCGGAAGCCAGAGACAGAGCCAGCTGCTGTGTAGACCTGCAACTGCATGTTGATTTGCCTGCGTGATGCAGAGTCAGGCGTCCGAGAGCCAAGCCTGAGGTGGCGGAGGAGGGTGCCTATTCGAGACTAGCGAATGCTGTCGACAGACAAAAGAACCTTTTCAGAAAACCGGAGTGGCCTAAAACCAAAGCCTGGTCGAGTGGTATGTGGAGAGTGCCGAGCCTTTCTTGCGGGTCACTTGAAATGTAGTAGATTTGCAAATTATGCTTTTTTGGTGGAGGAGCAGAAGATGGTGGGATGGTGTGCGGCCGGATGGCCCTTGACATGCGGTGGCGTGCGAGCCTGCTGTGATGGCGGTCGTGGCGTCGTGTAGTGGTTGCAGAAAAAGACAGGCAAACAGGTTCTTCTCTCGTGGCTTGAAAACTCTGATTTCTCCGTTTGTTCTTAGGGCTTTCTGGAAAGACGCTAGGTCTCGCCATCTGCTTGGATTTTGATGATGGAAACAGCAGCAAGATGCTGGTAATGGCTGTCGGACAAGATGGTGATGCTCTACAGGTAGACGAGAGGATGAAAATGGGGCAGGCAGAGGCAGCCAGCCAGCTGGTTAGGCGAGGCTGTGGGGCGGCAATAAGGTTGTACATACATGATAAAGATGCGCTAGAGACACCAGCAGCCTACCTTAGTACCTAGTTAGAGGAAACGGCTCTACTGATACGTCTGATGGAGAGCTTGCAGCTAGTTACTGGTAGATAGATATTGGGGCATTTTGGGCCGTTTGGGGGAAACTGGGGCAAGTAACAGTCAGGACAGGGTACTGGCCCCCGCCTGCAAAACTTGCCGTTATCATCACCATGAGCCACAGCCAAGAAGTCCACTAAGTGCCTACTAGGTAGGTAAAAGGCAAACGGGAATCCTGCCGCTGAGGACGGGATGGGCTGCCATCCATCAGCTTTTCTGCACCCAACTAATCCAAGGACTGCGTAGAATGTCGCTCGGCCTCCCTTCCCTCTGCTACGATCCGACAAGTCTCAACCATGTATCGCATTCGCCCCAGAGAGCCTCGTTGGTGGCCCAGGTTCACTTGCCCGGCTTCTCGTGTTGCTGGTTATCCCCCCCCCCGATTTGAGGGGGCGCTGGCTGTTGTGCAGCACTCCTCTGGTATCCCGAAGGCTACTACTTGGCCATACTCATCAGGCTTAAGTTGGGGCTTCATACCTGCTGCAGGCTTATGCGCATCCAGCGTTTGTTATGTAGCCACCCACCCAGGCTGTCTGTACCGATTGCAAATCCCCAGATCGTCGCTCATAAAATAACCCTTTTCAGATTGACGGCGTTACCGAGAAAGAAAAGGCTTACATGGCAACTAGCAACAAAAAAACGGACAAAAAACGGACAATGTAAAATGGCCACTGACAAACACTATTGCAGCTGGTACAGATGATTGGAAAATGCATGCCACGAGCTGGTGGCGCTCAACTCGCTGTGGCCGAAAGTAAAACACTGCCCTGCCTCGTCGCCACAGGCTTGTCTAACTAACGTTTTTTCTCCGACCGCCTCAGCGGGACTGTGTCGGTGTTGGGGGCGCGATGATTGTCGATGGTCTTTTTTAGCGGACGCCACAATGGTATTGTCTTTTCCAGCTCGAAGCTACACTTTGGCCGTGTTGCGACCGTAATTCGATATTGTATTGAGGCCTAAATAAATGCTCATGTGTTATTAGTGACCATTGCGCATGGATTTGGCGCAGCCAGCATCCTCCTGCACCCTGCACAACATGACAGAATTCCCGGTCCTCCCACTGTCTCGATGCTGGCCTCGTTTTCGTCCCCACTGGGCGCTCCATTCCGACGGCCGAGCCAGCCCCAAGACTCCACGAGTAAGCAGGACCCAGAGAGTACCGAAGGGTAAATTTGGCAGTGGACACAAGCTTAGAGGCTAAGACTCAAACGACTCTCTGGTGCTCCCACTTCAAGGACAGTGTCGGGCGGCCGTTGTCCGCTTGGTGGACGTATCATTCGAGATCTCAAGCTTTGGCGTTATACTTCAAACAGAACAACGGGCATGATATCAATTCAGGATCAGGCCATTTCTTGCCCTTGCACTCCATACACTATCATTCTACCAATTTCGAAATAGCAGCCTAATGGCCACAAATAACAGCGCTCTGCATGGACGTGGGCCTGTTATCGCTCGCAATCCTGTTATCCCCGCCGTTGCGGAGCAGTTAATTTATCAAGAAAGAGAAGAAGAAAAAGATAAGTGCGGCGAGGAATACTGGTGACTACTGGCTAGTTACAATGCTGCCACTCGCCTTTTTTGTCACTACCAGTGTTTTGTTGCTTGGCAGCATGTCACAACAAGTAGAGGCTTGCCTCCAACCAAGCATCTATTAATCGCTAAAATAAAATTGCACAAAATTTTCAAGACAAAAGTTATAGTATTATCTTTGCAGCTATAGATTGTTTCGCTTCCGTTTTCGTGATCGTTGTTGAAACACAACCACAGCCAAGGCCCAAGACCAGCAACCCGTCGCGGCATCTCATGGCATCTTGGCAAGGCCAGCCTACGATTCTGCCATGCAAGGTAGGACAGAAATTCATTGTAGCCAAGCTCGTTGGCGAGTAGGCAGCAGGCAGAACACATTTCTTACTGTTTTTTTGTTTCCTTTACACCCGGCCAACTACAACTGTCCATGCCGTAATCCGCTCCAAACAAGCCACCTCTCTCACATTGTCACAACACAGGCAGCGCGGGTTTGGCCCAGCCTTAGATGTAACCATGTATGGCCGTTGGAGCTTCCGACATTTGCGATTCACTGGCAATGGCTAGCAAAGGAGAAATTAACCAATACTGAGTTTCCATTACTTAATGATCTTCACTTCTGCACTGGGGAAACATTGTACATGCCCCGAGGCGTTGTCTGGGGGCCACGGGGAAGAAACTACTGTGACAATAGTTTTGCCGCAAGCTTCATACATTTGCTAGCCCTATTTGATCTTGCTCAACTTCAGCTGAGCTTGCCTAATAAAGGCCGGGATCACACCCAAAATACGCGGCGGCCTGCTTTGATCCCATCCAACCATGAGCCGCCGGGCAGCGACGGATAGAGAAGGCCTTTGCATCCCCAGGTTTATCGACTAGCTCCTCCGTCAACGCCATCGAAACGTTGCAACCCGGGCGCCAAACTCCAACGATCAGCGTCTCCTTCCAACAGCCCTGTTTCGCCACATGGAAACCAAATCAAAAGCTATCAGGTGTACGGGTGAAGTACCCAGGTGCTAGCCTATCCAAAAACACAGATAACTTCCCAAGTAGCAACCATTCGTATTACTGGTATTCGTGCCAAGCAAACCATTACCAAAGTGCCGAGCCGGACCAGCTTGGCGTTGAGCTAGTGGGCAAGGCCACGCCAGTTCCACGACAGACAGAACAGGATTGATTTGCTTCAGCCACTGGCATTATTGGCGCTTTTGTCTGGCAGTCGGAATCCCACTTGGCAGGGCACCCTGGTCTGGTTCTCCATGGTGGGTGCGGCGCCACAAACACAAAGCCAGGCCAGGGATCGCGCCCATCTGCGTTGGAAAAGCTGGCTTGGCGTGCTTTCTTCTTGGACCCGCACGCCGAACAAAAGGACCAACAAGGATTGTCTTCACGTGTGTCCTATGACTAGTCACTGTAGGCACGCGAGACCCCAGTAAGCCACACCAATCATCTTGAAGTTGGGCTCTCAACATTGATGGAGTTTTACATATCACAGTTAGACTCGACATTGGCATTGTAAAAGGACCGAAGCTCCCCCGAGCCTTGGCAGTTACGGAGTACACAGCCTTCTCCATCCCGCCTGGAGGATATTCGGTATGTGTCGAAAATAGACTGACAAGGCTTTCAGCTGCTTGACCTGCAGTGCCGGCCACACGAGAACGCACCAATCGAGAGGACAGCGGGACTGCAAGGTCGGTTCTCCCACGTCTTTAACTACGGAGTACTTTATCAGTAATCGTAATATCATCAGCCAATAGCTCTAATCAAAAATTAGCCAGTGAACAGGCTCGTTTTCCATACAGCCCAGCGAATCATAACCCACATCGTTGAGTACACGAGAAATCTATGTGTAATAGCCACTGTAAATCCAATTTTATATACATCCCATACTATTCTAGATTGCCTTGGCATGGTAAAAACAAATTAAACCTGCCGGATGGGCAGAAACTCCCCGCGCGCCCCTGTTAGCATGGCCAGGAAGTACGTGGGCACCTGCTCGTCTGGCAGCGTGATGACGCGCATCTCAAACGATTCAAGCAGCCGAACCACGCACTTGAGTACAATCATCTCGGCCACATGTCTTCCGGGGCACGTCCGCGAGCCACCGCCCCAGTTTAGACTATACCGTTCCAGCGCACGGATTCTTCCTTCTGCGTCTGCAGTGTCGTCTTGTCCATCCGCCTCCTCGGCTGCCTCATGGCCAAGACCAGTACCAGTACACAGCAGCCAGCGCCTCGGGTCAAACACATCTGCATGCGGTCCACAAATGGCCTCGTTTCGATGCAACGACACGGGGTTGCAGCCCACAGTCGCCCCGGGGGGTATGTAGAAGCCATGTAGCTGCAGACCCGGACCGTGACGGGGCACCACGCGCGGCAGACTCATGCCTATCACGGGATGGAGACGCATAGCCTCCCTGATGACAGCGCGGGTGTACTCCAACTCGAGCGCTTCTGCATAGGTAAACGCTTCATGTTTCTTTATCTTTTCCTTTGTCTTCTTCCGCGTCTCCTTCTCCTTCTTCTTATCGTTCTGGTGTGGGTTGTTTTCTTTTCTTATTCTTGCTTCCCTGATTTCTTCTCTAGCTGTAGCTTGTATTTCGGGATGCGTTCCGAGCATGGCGATGACGGCTGTAAGTGTCGAGGCGAGCGTCTCATGCCCGGCACCAAAATTGGTCACGGCCATTTTGCGAAGATAGAGCTCTGTGAAGTCAGGCTTTTCATTGTGCAGATTGACCAAGTCGGCCAATAAGTCTTCCCTCTGGTCACCTGCTGCCGGATTCGACTTGTTCTTGATCCGTCTTCCCACTTTTCGGCTCACATCCTGGCAAGGCGACACACAAGAATCAGTATACATGAGAAAAGTGGAAAGCAAAACAAGGGGATACGCCTCGCCCATGGGCCGGGAAAAAAAGCCAGTAGTGGAAGAGACGTACCGGAAAAAAGGGTTTGAAACCCTTTGGTGTTTGATACGTAACGCCCCAGAGAGTACCCCATACCCTTCCGATCCACCGATGGTTGACTTCTAGTTTCGTTATGAGAGGGAACAATCCAAAGACGGACTTGCGGCGCCAGCCGAGATAACTTTGGTTGCTCGTATCGCGATCTGTGCCAGATTTGAGCATACCGGGTGACCAAGAGAGCACCATGGTACCGAGACATTCGACAGCAATGATATGCATCCATTCCTTCAGGTCGAGCTGCATGTACGCCATGGAGTCGAGTGCTGCTACGGCCTCTTCCATAACCCTGTCAATGGCTGCCTCGTGTCGCACGGCATTAGCAGCTCGGTAGACGCGGCCTATGAGCCGCCGCTGTAATCTGTATCGATGCATATCCATCTCGGAGAGAAGATCCAGATTATCTTCGAAGTGCACATTTAGATACTGGTCTACCTGTGGTCTAGCCAGAGCGGTGGCCACTGTTCACATATTAGCTGCCCAACATGGCTATAGAAGTTCTGACGGGCATAGCCAGCTTACAATAAAAATCGGACTTTTCATAGCCACGTACACCTGTACCTGTCATAATCTGTCAATACACTAGGCTGTAAGGAAATAGATCAATAAAAAGTCGCGTACTGTAAATTATATCATACGCTTCCTTGGAATCGAACCAGACCTCATTCGGTCCAACTCGTACTACAGGGCCATAGTGGCGATGCAGCCATTTCGCCAATGTAGCGGTGGTACCATTTTTGGCATGGTATGCGTACCAAATATTTGACACAGCCGCCAGTTTCGGTCCTGGGATTTGAGAAAGGGGTCCAAAGAATAACCGTTTCACAACGACGGCAACTAGGAGAGTGCCCAGCGCGACGCAGAGAAGGCCCAGCGTCTGCGCGAACCACATTAACAAGCCGAATGCCATCTTGATCGATTTACGCCCCAGAGATGTCGTTACCAAATAGAGTCTATCATGTGACAGCGCAGCAGGCTAACTCTGAGGTCAGCGAAAAAGTCTTTCCGTGAGGCCAACCCCGCAAGAGTTCGTGGGCTGTCTATCTTGAACCCGTAGCATGCGGAGGCATATCTGCTCAATGGCTTTGAATCACTCAAAATCACAGAAAGAGAATATTCTATTGCACTGGGCGTAGCTACTCAGTGCAGTTTTATCGAAGCAGTTGCGGCTATGCTAAGCCCACAGATTTTGTTAAAAGGAAAAATGGGTCGCTGTGATGTGTGCATGAGGCAAGGTGGTGAGCTTCCAGATAGAAGCAAATGAAGCCAGCCTTTAGTAAAATCAGGCGGGATAAAAACTTGGTAATTCATATATATGTGCAATTTTTCTAAGCTCGTATATCTATGCCATAACTTTAGTTTTTTATTAACTTCAAATGTCCCACTTGAGCAGTTTCTACCATTAGATTCGTATTTTATCCTGGTCGGCTGTGTCCGCGCTTCACCTATTGTCCTTCCTCTCCATCTGCCTCCATTGCATTCCCTTGAGAGCAAGGAGGATCAAAGGGCCGAGACAAATAAAAAGCAGACTCCCTACAATCGAAAAGGCCTTGCCCACACCAATCGCCCTCACCAGCGGCACAATCGCTGCCGTCGCGCCGGCGCCCACCAGGCATCGCCCCAGGTTATTCGCCGCCGTCGCCGTGCCAGCCTTGCCCGGGTTCGTGTCCACGAGCAGCACGTTGGTTGAGTTGGTCATCCCAATGAGCCCGATGCCCAGAAACAGCATGACGACACACAGCACCGCAAGGGGCGCGTGGTAGTGCACCGCCCAGCCCCAGACGACGAGGCACGTGCCGCAGAGCAGCATCAGCGGGATGCCCACCTCGAGGCGCACGCGCTCAATGGGGAAGTTGGTCATGTCCATCTGGCGGCTGCGGTCAAAGGGCACGCCGGCGCGGGTGCAGTGGCGCTTATAGTTCCACGTCATGGCCGGGCCCACGAGGAGGGCGGCGATGATGGAGCCGACGGACATGGGTAGGTACATGAGGCCGACCTGCGTCTCGTTGAGGTGGTAGCGGTCGTGGAAGACGGCTGGCATGGTGGCGATGATGCAGTAGAAGCCGGCAAAGATGAGGCTGCTGCTCCAGAGAAGGAGTCCGGAGGAGCGGCGAAAGAGGAGCAGGACGGCTTCGAGGAAGTTTGGCGGCTTGAACGTGAACTTTCTCTTGCTGGCTGTGCTGGCCATGGTTGTGAGATTTCCTTCCAGATCTGCCTCAGCAGCCTTGCGCTTCGCTCTGCGTCGCTGGGACAGCTGGAGGAGAGAACGGTAGGCACGTGGCGGTGAGATGGATCCATCGCCAACAATGTGTCGACAGGTTTCGGGAAAGAATGCAACAATGAGCAGGAGCATGACTCCAGCCACGATGGCGAGGAACCAGAAGATGGAACGCCATCCGAGATACTGTGAGAGCACACCTCCTAGAACGGGACCCAGGGATGGGGCAAGAACAGTTGGGATGATGGTAAATCCCACATACTGGCCTCTCTCCGCCGAAGTCACCACATCGGCCACAACGGCAGTGCAGAGGGCCACGGTACTGCTGGACCCAGCAGACTGCAAGCAGCGCAGCGCGAGTACAGAAGCGTAGTTCGGTGCCAGCGCGAGACCGATGTCAGCCGCAATGTAGAGAACAAAGCAAAGGATATATGCCGGCCGTCGACCGCCTGCATCCGCGAGCGAGCCAACAAACATAGGCGTGATGCCTTGGAAGATCATGTAAGTGGTAATGGTCAGGTTCACCTTGGTCGGGGATATGTGCAGGCTCTGACCAATGGGAATTAGTGCAGGCAGGTAAATCTGGGCAGAAATGGGCGAGACAATTGCCGTAGCTGAGGCGCCGAGCACAAGAAGTCGCTTTGTCGTTGTGGAGTGGACGGAATACGGAGCTTGTGAGCTTATACGCTGCACCGGGGCGGCTTCCTCTCCTTCATTTACGACAAATGGCTGCGATGGCATTTCGTCCGCAATCTTCTCTTGCTGATGCTGATGCGGATCTCGCTGCTCATTTTCCATTTCAATTGGTTCACCCATAGTTGCTTCTCTAGATGGACAAGGCCAAAGTATCGTAGCCTGGTGTTTCTGTCCAGTGTTCACTTACGGCTTAAAGTAGAGGAAGGCGGTTTTGTGAGAGCCGCAAAGAAAAGAAAGAGAGAGAAAGAAATGCACGTGTTGATTTCTTTCGTTCATTCCATCTCTTCAATTAAATACTGCAGCATTCGGAGACTTGGTTGTAGTTCTCAGTCAGGGAGAGAATTCGCGGTAGCCGTGATCAACATTCCTCGGGCGACGCACACTTAGACAGCAGCTTTCCGGTGTGTTGCAATCACCAGTAGTAAATGAAGGAATCGGTAAACAATTATTAACAAGTTAGAAATTGGAGAAAATTCTATCGAATTTATCATACAGAAGATGTGGTAACAGTCTCCGCCTTTGTAGACCGACAAACGGCGCTCAGTCGGCGCCGAGCTCGGCGAGCGGAATTCGGCACAGCCTAGACCCTCCGAAAGTTCAATAATGGCCACTTCACTACAAATAAGATAGCTTCTATTTGAATGTAGTCGGCTTCTTGTCCGGGATCGTAATAAGGCTGAGGTCCGTGCCATGTTGGCGATTTAAATACCTTCGTTGACCGACCGTATCGTTTTGCCACCCAGTCGCTCAATAGACAAATGGAATACAGCCATAATGGCATCATAGCTACATAGAAATGGTTTATTATTTACCGATCATCTAGTTGGAGTTATGAAAACTCTCTCCCGCTGTCGAGACATCTACTTGCAACAATACGAAAGCCACGTCGGCCTTGCAGCAATATCATATATTTCCGGTCATATATCCGGCGCGTGGTGTGGCTGACTGTGTGAACAAGTGCAATACCAACAAGAAGTGTCAAGGCGCAACTAATTCAACTATATTCCGCATGCTTAAACCAGTTTTATTTTAAATATTCCAAACATTTTATCAAAATACAAAATTTCCCCATGGGTAGGTCTCTCAAAACTTGCAATTTCTCAGCCTTCCAAGTTCACACTGGGACTGTACCCTAGAGAGGTACTAGACTTCGTGGTGTCCAAAGCTGCCCCTACGGCTCAGGGTACATGAAGAAAATAATAGCCAGATGGTAGAAAGCCCATCACTATTTCTTGTACTCATTTTCTCTTCTGTTGAATGCCGGAAAGGCAACAATAATGCTACAAATAATATAAGAAGATACATGAACAATGACGTAGTTTTGCCGGACCTGCTTGTATACGATCTTGGTCACTGGTTACAGCACTGAGCATCGAACAAGAAGGGCTGGCACTTTGCATGGCCATCTCCCCCTCCCAAAAATGCAAATAAAAAATTGCAAATCGGATTGCGAATAACGTAAATTTAATACCCAAATACAACTCAAGTATATTAATTTCAAGTAATCGAGGCAAACGGAGACTTGCTGGTTAAGGAGGCGGGGTGACAATTTTCCGGTGCCGGGTGAATTCCAAGGTGTCCTTTAAACATGTGAAGCTCTGAGGGAGAGTAACTACAAGACAATCGTCACTAGTCCTCGAACAATTTTCCATATTCGTCCAATAATCAGATTAGCAAAGCGACAACATGGTGAGTGCTCTTGCTCTACCTTTTAATAAACCACATCTTAAATTTCTCTAATATTTTTCAACAGAATGTCGTCTACAATTCCGCTTTGCGGCAAAGCAAGGCCATCAATAACGACCTGGTGGCACTCGAGTCCAAAGCCCAAGCGACACCCGCCGAGATTGGCAACGTCTCCGTGACGCTTGCGACTTTCACCAAGGCCATTGACGAGTACAACAGCCTTGCGCGTCAAGAAATCGTGCCTAAAAAACAAGAAGAAGCCTTTGAGCGTGTCAAGAAGTTCCGCGACGACCTCGCCGGCTTCCGCAGCCAGATCGACAACCTGAAGAAGGCGCGCGAGGACGCACAGTACCGTGACAACCGCGCCGAGCTGCTTGGCCGCCGACCATATCACGCCAACTCGACGCCCGAGAACCCCTACGCAAACGCCGCGACAACAAGCACCTCGTCGACGTTTCAGCCCAGGCACGGCGGAGCCGCCGGCGCCCAGCCATCCTATCTGACGACGGGCTCACAGGACGAGATGCGCGAGGCGCACGCGTTTCGGGAGCAGAACTTTTTTGCCAACACGAATAGTGCGCTGGACGACTACATTGCACGAGGCCAGGCGGTGCTGGGGGATCTGGGCCAGCAGCGAGAGATGCTCAAGAACACGCAAAAGAGGCTGTACGGCGTGGCCAACACGCTGGGCATCAGCGGCGAGACGATCCGCATGGTGGAGAGGCGGGCGCGCGAGGACAAGTGGATCTTCGCGGTGGGCGTGATTGTCTTTTTTGCGTTTTGCTGGCTCGTTTTGCACTATCTGCGATGAAGAAGAGGAATAAGAAGCAGCAAGCAAAACTCGGCAGCTGCCTACAAGAGAAAGGGAAAGGGAGCACGGACAATAGATCGAGGATTACTGAACTTGGGAGCATGGAGCGCGGCGTCTGGTATTCTGATTCGGAAGAAAAAATCAATCTGTGGCATATTACACAAACGCAGCAAGCGAGCAGACTTTTTCCTGTTTTTTTTTTTTTCCTTTTCATTTTCATTCTTTACTTATAATGGGCCTCTTCTTGCAGCACACTTTTTCCTCCTTCTCAACCTTCATCCTCATTGTCAATCTGTCGAAGAGCTACCGTAAAGATGACGTCCTTTGTTGTTTCAATCTCAATGCACTTGGTCTCCGGCAGGATGTGGTTGCTTGTGCTGATCTTGCCGCCAACCTGGCTAGGCCAGTCGGTGACGTCCCACTCGAGACCCTTCGTTGTGATGTGGCTCGGCTCGCGCAGGGGGATGATGCCAACATGCTTGGCAAAGAGGTCCTCCTCGCCCTCCTCGCGGACGTGGATATGGTGCGTGCCCGCCTTGAGCAAAAACGTCAGACTGGAGCCGGAGAGCAGGAAGATGCGACCGGCCTCGTAGTCGGGGCCTGGTTGAAACAGGTAGAGGTGGTGCAACTGGGAGAGGCCCTGGTCGACCCGGCCGCCGATGCCACCGAGGGCGACAATGTCCATCTTGTAGGCGTCGCGGATGTACTTGATGGCTTTGCCAAAGTCAGTGCTCTCCTGGTCGCGGTCGTGGATGACCTGCGCGGGCTGCGGCTGCGACGTGTAAAAGTCGCGGACGGTGGGCGTGAGGGAGTCTAGGTCGCCGATGATGGCTTGGAGATTGGACTGGAGGATTTAATACCCGTGTTAGGGATAGGTTCCTTGTATATATACATACGTTCACACATATTTATTTTGGGAATGAGACAAGGATACTCACAAATTTGCCTTGAAAAGAAGAAAGCTCGTATAAGCGATTGGCGCCGCCATCAGCGGCCACCCTCACTGAGGCTGTTGTGATGCAGACACACACAAAGCTAGTTAGCCGGCGGATCAGGTTACATGAGTGAGTGAGCGAGTGAGTGTCGCTCATATTTGAGGCATCTTCGATTAAACTCAAGCGTGACTTAATGTACTCACAATTATTCCATAGCTTTCGTAGGTTGGCACCATTCTTCAACGGCTGATTGAGCACAAGCAATGCGAACTCCTCAGACAGTTCGCTCCTCCGCATATATCGGGAGGGATGCCATTCAAACACTTGCGCAGACATCATGACGGCGTAAACGTCGTTTATATAGCTCTCTTTGTCAAGTATAGTCAGCGTAAAATGTGCTGCAAAATATTTGCAAACAAATGCGTTCAGCCTTTCAATGTCATAAAATTAGCTTATTCGTTTCCCCTCACATGCACATTTTGACTTTTCAAAAACTGCGTTTGCCTTTTTTCTGATAGCTATGCGTCTTTGCTTCCATTGGTGCTAGCTCTAATCTCACACGACGCCACCACACAGACTCTGGGTAATCTTCGGCGCAGGCAACGGCTGGGTGGACTTTTTTCTCTCTCTCTCCCGGGCTGTCCCGCTTAGAATTGCCTAGAATGCATATCGCCTGAAGCGCTGCCTCGCCGCTTGCTAGAACATTCATCAGGGGACCGCTACAGCGGACAGGCGCGGACTTGTGGCGCTGACCAATCTCCAACTCTGGCCCCAAATCTTTTCTTCTCGCCTCGCCCCCGGAGCATCCATTTACTTCTTCGTGATAGCTATCTCACCACTTTGCCGCTCCTTTGCTTGTTTTGTTGCGGGCTCAATTCGCACCGGAACGGGTTGGGCTAATATTTTCCCTTCTTCTTAATTCCTTTCTTTATTCGTCAATATATCACAATGTACCGCACAGCCCTACGATCTGCCTCGCGACCAGCCGTCGCTGGCCTTCGGGCTCAGGTCCTCCGATCCGCTCCGCGCCGCTTCGCATCTACATCACCTGCCGACAAGTCGAGAACATGGAAGGGCTCTGCCCTGCGCTGGGCTCTTGCAGGCGCTGCCGTGTACTACTACTGCACAAGCTCCATCTTTGCCGAGGATACCCTTACTGGTATGACGCAACTGTCGCCTCGAACACCACAAATTCGGCTGGTGTAATCGAGGGCAATGCTCTCCCCTTTACTAATGAATAATTCCAGCCAAGAAATTTACTGCTGCCCCAACATCATTCCCCGAGTCCACAGAGACGACAAATCTCCCCACCGTCGAGTCTATGATTGAAGAGAGAAAGGCGCAAGCTGCCGCCAAAGCTGCCGCCGGAGCCGAGGCCAAGGCCGCCAAAGCTGGCGAGTCGAAATTGAGCAAGGAGGACACTGCCAAGATCGAGGGTGCCTCCGGTGCCGAGAACTCGGCCGCTGTTCTGGGCTCACCCGCTGGCCTAGAGGAGGAGGCTGATCAGCAAGGCGCGTTCAACCCGGAGACGGGCGAGATCAACTGGGACTGCCCCTGCCTTGGTGGCATGGCCGACGGCCCCTGTGGAGAGGAGTTCAAGACTGCGTTTAGCTGCTTTGTCTACTCCAACGAAGAGCCCAAGGGCATGGAATGCATTGACAAGTTCCAGTAAGTTTGAAGGGGATCTGGGGAGAAGGCAGGTCAATATTTGGATCAGACCACTAACAATTGTCCTTTCTTTTCTTTTCCCGCAGGGGCATGCAAGAGTGCTTTCGCAAATACCCCGAAATCTATGGCGCCGAGCTAGCCGACTCCGAGGACGAGGAATATGCCCCCGCCAACCCTGACGAGCCCACTGAGCAGCAGGTGCTCCGCGAAGAGCACCAGCAGGTGGCCGAGAAGCAGCAGACTCCTACCGAGGGGGAGCACGCTGACGCTGACAAACAACTTTTCCGTGAAGAGCCCATTGCAGCAAAAACAACACCTGCCGCTGAGCAGACTGAGACAAAGAATTCCGCTTCCGCTCCCGTTGCCGCCGCTCCTGAGGCCAAGACGGATGCTCCTGCCGCTGCTGAGTCTCACGGTTCCAAGTGGGAGGATGCTACCGGCGCCAATGACAACGTTGAGGAGAAGAACTGAAGAAGAAAAAAGAGAGTTGAATGCAGAGTGTTTTAGATACAGGGCATGAATGCGGCTGGCATGGCATATTCCTGTTGTACTACTTGAAATCGCCCAATTTTGCGCTTTTTGGGTCGCTGTACGAAGAGGCAACAAAAATAAGACGGCGTAATGAATAAAGCATATAGATGGTCGGGAAGCAAAAAGAGGCATGAGATGGGAAATCTTTCTATTATATTTGTACAAAACCGGAACTCCCCATTCGCACAACTCCAATTTCTTGAGAAATATACGACAAAAAAGCTATAATCATGCATAAAGAAAGAATGTGACTGTCATGGACAAAGAAGAAAAAGGTATATTTGATTTGCCATTAACTCTAGGATAATACAGCACTCATATTTTCATGAGCAGTTTCAATGATGGGGAGCAGAGAGACCAAAAAGCAAGGAAAAAAAGAAAAAGAAAAGTGCAACCCAAAAGTGCAACAATTAACTGGATAACGTCGTCTTTCCCGTCCAACCCTTTACAAATCGCTTGACATTCGCCATCCCATTCGCCAGCAGCGAGCGCCTCTAGTTCTTCTTGCCGCGGTAGAGGTAGCTGCCCACGACGGCGTGCACGGTTCCCGCCGCGGCTAGGATGCCGACACCGACGCCAACCGTCTTGCCGTCCAGCCTGCCCTTTTCGTAGAGATCCCACGCGCGGTAGCCCAGGTACGAGCCGACGCCCACGAGCGCGGCAAGGTTGGCGAGGGCGGCGCCCGAGGCGGCACCGTCGGAGAGCTGCGCGACCTGGCGGGTGAGCCACGAGTCGGCCTTTTTCGCTTTGGCGGCGGCATTCTTACGGGCGCGCTCGGCCTTGGCCTTGGCGGCTTCCGCCTCGCGCTCGAGGCGGTTCGCCTGCGTGTCCGTCTGGACGTCCTGCTCGAGGAAATCAGAGGGGACAGTGTGGACGCTGGGCATGTCGACGTCGATGAGCGACGACGTGGAGGCGGACTCGTTGTGGATGATTTCGGGAGGAGGGGGGGCAGCGGCCTGAGGAAAAGGGAAAATGAGGGGTTAGTTATTAGCCTGGATGATGGGAGCCGGACGGTTCATGAGGCAAGGCGTGAAAAAAAGGGCGTCGTACCTCTGAGGGAGACTGCTTGGGGCCCCTGGCAGCAGCGTCGGCGTATGACACTAATAGAGATTGTTAGCCATGTGTTGCCATGATAACTGATAACTGTGCTGAAAAGCGCAGTGAGACGAGTCTACTTTTTGTACTTACTTGTTACTGGTGTGAATGAGCTAGATGGTACTTGTGAGGATGGAATGATTGAGAGCGTCTAGTCTTGTAAAAAGAGTAGTCGCTTGGATCAAAAGGAACAGGATTGCGACGTCTTGTCAAGGTGGTACAAAATAGACGCAGCCTTTTTAACTTGTATGAGGAGGAGTAGAAAGTCTTTGGATGATCAGGTACAGAGGAGGAAAGATGGAACAGGCTGGGAGAATAGCTGCCGCGAACGGTTTTGTAGCTCAATCCGGGTCGCAAGTTGGCCTGGGAAAGCTTGCATGTCATGACGTAACGATGCAGCCACAGGGGCCCGCCATAGCCCCTGCAGCGCTATAAATCGATCGAGACTGCAGGGGACATGAAGTGGTGCGATGCTGGAGTGGTGTGAAAAGAAAACGCATAGCATGCAGAACAGCGCTAAAACTCAATGAGAATGACATGTGAAAATTGGTTTTTCTCTCGCTCTTTTGCATTCTGTCTGGTTGCATCCCTATTGACACCCAGTTTCTGCCATGCGCAAAACTGTGTACCGAGAGATCGGGGCCACTTGGGCCGCTGCAGGCAGGGTGGAGTCTTCAACGGTCACCGTTGACAAGCGCCTCTGTCGCACAGGTCTTGCATGGCTTGCAGCGAGAGAAGGGAAGGAAATGAAAAATTATAGTCTAGTAAATTATGGTAATTTTTCCCAATCCATTGAATTCCCGAAAAGAACCAAAATAACAGTGGCTGTGCGCCGTGTCTCACAAAACACGACATACAGGTTTGTGCATTGCACTGTGCACAGCATATTTAGTCCCTTCTGAATTTAACTATGGCGATGACTCAGATTCAGATTGACCGTAATTTGATAATGCTGAAGGGAAATCCATTCTCAGCCAATAAAATCTCCTCGAAATAAGCATTGCCCGCTTCAGTCGCTCCAAGTAAACCAAAACGCAAGACTATCAAAATAAATGCGTCGGAGCCGGGCTAGTTGCGTGCTAGTTAATGGGAGAGGGAATACCATCTGCATGGCAGAAAGGCGTATCTGCCATAGCACTGATACCAGCTTCCAAAAAGTTTACCTTGTGAGCTGACTAACGACCTGAGTGATTGCCCAACTCGTTTGGCCCTGAGCCAGTAATTATGAAGCTTCAAAGCACGATATCAACATGAAAGAAAGCTCACACGGACCATACTTCATTAGTGCTACCGAGTAACATATTACACCTGCCGATTAATCCCCGTCCATTCTTGAAACGACGCCGGCCAAGAAGGGTATCATTTTTCCTCCACAAAAGTCCAGATGGTATATAAAGGACGGCACCCCAATATCATTACGCCATTCAAGTACCTCCAAAAAAGGAAACGCAAAAATAACGAAAAAGAAGGAAAAAAAAAACAACTCCCGGCCATCACATCATCCAGAAATTCGACATAACCCTCCCCACATTAACGTTTCGCATAAAATCGCATAGAAAGACGAACAAACCGAATATAAACAACGCCCCCTTTCGGAAGGATAACAATAATAATACATAAAAGAGATGCATTGCCAAATGACAACTGCCTTCACTTCCGCAGAGTATGGCGAAGGCTGCGTACCCAGTGCTCTCGAACAATCGCCGGCATCTTGCAAAACACCATGGCAGTGTGCTCTTGACTGAGTAGATCATGTGGGATTTTCACCTGCAAGTCTAGATCCTCCAGAGAAAAGTCCCTGTAAAACAGGTCTACAGCCCTCTCGCACCACGGAGCCGGTGTTCCCAATGGAGTAGGATCGCGTGGCTTGTACGCTGCTGGAGTGTAGCTGCTCTCGGCATCCGCTGATTGACGCGTCGCAGTGGTGACTGCCATGGGCGGCGGCGATGCAGAACCGAGAGGGGCAGCGGCCGTCGAGGCTAGCTCCCCGTCATCCGACGTCGAAAACCGAAGTCGTTTCTCCGGAGAGCCCACCTGTGGTTGTTCAAGCCGCGATGGAGTATCAGAGGCTGACAGTGACGAGGCATCCAATTCCAAGGCACGCTTCCGGCTTACCGTCGTCGTGTCCTCGGGAGGCGTCAGCGCGCTGCTCTGCGCTGCTGCAGACGAGACGACGGCGGAGGGCGTGACAGACCCCAGCTGGCCTGAGCTCGATGACGACGATCCCGTCGCAACGGGGTTTGCGGCTGGCTGCGCACCTGGGCTTTCGAGACCGGATGGCTGGCTACTGACAGTCTGCTCAGCGGACAGAATGGACGAGTTGATGCCCCCCAGTTCGGATTCATCACCAGGTTGGCCGTCTCGGCGCTTTGGCTTCATAATCCGCTTCGGCGCACCACCGGAGCCGATGACATCTGGGTACAGCGTCTCCATATAGTCTTCGTGATCGAACGGCCTTCCTCTCAGTGCCCGCGACAGTGGTTCTCGCTTTATGACGTTGCTCAGTCAGCACACAAACACACACACATACATATGCAATATGCATTTTTTTTTAATTGGCTGTAGAACAAACCTCTATATGTGCCCGCCAGGCCTCCTCGGTAGCCGTTACCGTCCTTGCCTTGGAGTTGTAGACAAAGTCTGGGTCCTCGCGTAGTCCCCGCCACAACCGGAATCGCTTTCGCGCATTATCGCTCTTGTTGATTAAATGGTTCTTGGTCGGCGACGCCCCATGACTCTCCTGTAGCGCCTGGGCCGCGCGCTCCCACGCCTCGGCCTTGAAGCTGCTATTCTCGCGCAGACCGAGCTGCACACTCTCGCAGAGGCTCCGGAAAAATGTCGCCTCGTATGCGGGTGTCCAGCTGAACCGCGGGGCACGGCGATCTCGGTCGACCTTGCCGATGCCTGAGCCGTCGGCGGCCAGCATGTCTACATCGTCCTCGGACATGGTGGGCGTCCGCTGTGGTCCGACGGATTATTTATCTGCGTATGGTCTTTTCTTCTTCTTTTTTTTTCTTTCGCGGAAGGGGGAGCGGAAAGGCGGATGGTAGGCCCTCCCCCCTCGTTGTGCGCACGCAGGGAGCAAAGGATGTCGGACGAGAACTTGTTGGTGATGGTTTGGAAGGCTGGACAGGCGGCAGAACGACAACAACGGAAAAAATGCCAGGTCCCTCAGAATTTGAGTAACTAACTAGTGAACTACGATACAGCGAACTTTTTTTTTTTCTTTAGTGGTGGTGGGGCGTGCCACAAGGCGTCACTGGAACGCCGTGGCGCCGTTGGTAGCTAATAACCAGGCTGGCTGTTTGGTAATACATTGTTAGGCAGGTAGCCAAGGGTTCGTCAGAAACTGGCGGGGAAATCTTTGCATTGGCGGTCAGCGTCCTTTCTGAAAACAATTTCGTAACTCCGCGTGTGCATCTCCCTCATAATTAATATCCTCAAAACACATCCTTCCTAACCTACCACAGGCGGAGTCCCTCAAAATGGTCACGTGTGGAGCCTCCATGGCCTAGACCGGAGTCGAGCCAAATGCCGTCCACTCTGAGTCTCCTCTGTCAGCGGAACAACACCAAGATTGGCCAAAGCAGATGGGGTCGGCGAACGGCATTTCCCACGACTTACGACTGATCTAGCTAAGTGCTTATCTTGCTCTCAGTACCGACGACCGACCGACGTTGCAAGAAACCCGGGGTTACATCACCCCTCGCTCCCCATTTTAACAGGAATCGAGCCTTCAAGGCAAACGCGAACGTTCAAGCCCAAACGCCACTTCCGCTTCGCTAGAGATGGCCTGTAGCCAGTTAAAGCGGCACTCCGAATCCTGATTTAGACTGTAGATCTGCAGATTAACTACTGATTCGCAAATGGCCACGATTGCCTTTCATTACTGATTGCTTACGCCAATCTAGGCCACAAACACATCATGTTCATATTCCGAAGGACGCCTGCACGTCTCCACTGTCTCCAACTAAGCCTAAACATTGGGGGAAACAAATCCATTGATATTTTCCATCACGATTAACAGCGCACTCAAGTGGGCGTGCAGTCCCAACGCCTGCAACCCAGAGCCAGACCACTCCTTGGGCTCAACAACTGTTAACCAGAGGAGGCGCAGAATTCAAACCTCGCCGGTGTCTCAAGGAATCACGAATCTGCATCGGTGCATCGGTGAAGTCTGTACAATCTATTACATTGGCGAAACTATGCCTCCCTTAAGTACAAGTAGTATAATATCCTCCGTTCAAAATTTGGACGGAATTTTCACCGGGACTCCCGCTTTCCAGCTGGCAAATCCAGCTTACAGAGCAGCCAGGGCACCGGCAACAAGCAGCGCAACGCCGGCAATGGGACCAGCGGTAGCACCAGCACCGGGCGAAGAAGTCGTCGACTTGACGCTCGAGCTGGCCGAAGTAGCAGCACCGGATGAACTAGGGGCGCTCGTTACATGTGTGGTGCTGTTACTAGCCGCAGTCGAGGAGGCACCTGTCGAGCTGGCCGGGGCCGAGGTCGCGGGCGGGGTGCTACTGGCAGCTTTGGCAGAAGCAGTCGCGGCCGCGCAAAACTTGGCGGCGGCAGGGAGAACTTGCTCTAAGACGGATATGAGCAAACGAATCAGAGCACAACAGGATGAATCAAAGAAGAGAAAAAAAAATGAAGACGAAAAGGTCACAGGCCTCGTAGACCTTTCGGTAGGGGGAATCTGGTCGTGACTTACTAATGGACACGTCCGATCCGCAGGCGTTCAGGACACAAGTAAGGGCGGCGTTGTAAATGTCCTCATAATTCTTCTGGACACACCAGCACACGGCATCGGTGAGGGAACAGGTGGTGACCTTTTGGGTAGCATCGTCCAAGCACTTGAGGGAGCACACTGGCAGATAGTCCTGCCTGTTCTGGGCAGCAACAGACCAGATGCCAGAGGCAACAACAGCAACAGTAGCGACCTTCATTCTGTGGAATTGATTTTGCTGAGAATACCCGCTCGAAAGAGTTGCTTCACAAACGGTAAGGCTGTTTGGTTATTACAGCTAATTGGAACACAATGGGACAGAAGTGGAAAGCTTGAGTAAGAATGGACGATCAGGTACACTTTTCCCCCTCGGCTTTATGCAGGGTCGTGGCTCAATTTAAGTAAAAGAGTGCCCTCGCAACAACACCGCTTGTCCAATGGGCGAGGAATTCCATTCTCAGCTGTCTAATCAGGCTATGCGCCGCATTGCCTTGACGAGCTAAGACCGGTGGCGTCGATAGGAACCGCTCAGGACTCCCTTGCAGCTTGCCAAAATACCAGTATTTCGGCCTGAGGGCCCTTGTCGGAAATTGAGTTCTTGCAAAGTGGGCGGCGTTGCCAAGGAAGGTCCGGGACTAGAACATCAGCCCTCAGTCTCTGAATATTTGCCGCGGGATCTGGCATGCACTCTATATGCTCGGGTCGCTCACACGAATTCCGAACTGCACAGTCTATGCTGGGAAACCCGCTCGCTTTCCCTTGTATTATTCACATTCATTGGTAATACTTTGGCAATACTTAAACAATAGCAGGGCCCGTCCCGTAGACTAAATTTTCGTGTGAGTGGAGGAGCTGGGTGCATTGGTGGCTTGCCTGGAGACACACTGCGGGCGCAATGGTCATGATCAGATAAAATTTTTATCTGATCCATCAGATAAGATGCCCAAAGCTTACACCACCTCGGCGCACCATCTCCTTTTTCCACCAACAACCCGAGCTTGTAAAGCTAAGACCCCACTACACATGCAAAAGTGTTTATTGTGAGATTGGGTTATTATTTTACACTCGGAAAAAAGAAGAAGAAAAGCCCAGCTAAGGGAACCATAAAAAAACGAGGCATTTTCTCCGCCGGCCTTTTAGCTTCTGTTTTCACAACTGATCCTGGTCTTTTGGTGTGGCTTTCCTATTTGCCCCAACCAATGTCGCAAGGGATCCGGAGCCCCTCCCCTCCATTCTATGTAGCATCCCTGTCCGCTGTTGCAGATGCATGGGCTTGTTTTGCATTAGCCTCGGCGAGCTGAGGCTATAGGGCCATTGTAAAATTGGTCCATTCGGAGCTTTCTGCTCGCTTCCCACCGTTCTCCGCCTGGTCGCCACAGCTGTACATATTGTTCTTGGCAAAATACACTTGATGAACCTGATTGATAAGAAAAAACAGTACTACTAGCCTTATTATTAGTCTTTCTTCGTTAGCCTTAAAGCCGGTCCGGCCCCCGTCTAACTTGCTGTCGCCGTTTCTATCTTGTGTGTATCTGTCTCACTGATCGTTTGCCCCAATCTCATGTGCTTCTGAACAGGGTCTGCACGTTTCCATCTAGTATCTCGTGGACTAGCCTGTTTCTGTAGCACAAAACAGACTGTATTATTCCCGGTTTCGTCTGCTCCTCTGGGACAGAAGCTCTCCGCTGTAAACGCACTGCCCATCAAACGTCCCTCTCCCACCAATGATGGGTTTTCTTGGTAAAAAGTCATCGGGGCAGGAAGCTGAGATTGCCGTGGCGGTGCCAGATGCCGCTTTTGACGAGAAGGGTGCTGGGCCTGAGCAATCCAGCGAGGAGGACTTTGGCACCGCCAAGCAGGCTGGTGTGAGAAAAGTCGAGGCCGCCGCCCAGGCCTGGACCAAATGGGATCTTGCAACCGCCTATGGATTGTTAGTTTCGATTCTTCTCTTTTTCTTCTGATTCTTCTTCCACCCCCACCATGTCATCTGGTCGCCATCATGTCCGGTATGCGGCTCTTTGCTAACTGATCAATTCAACAACACAGAATCTGGCTCTACTATTTTGCCACGTCTACCGCCGAGGTGGTGACACGAACCCTCAACCCATATGTCACGAGTTCCTTTGGAAGGCATTCCACCAGTGCCGCCGTCAACATCATTGCTTCCATCATTGGTGCCCTGACCAAATTGCCGCTTGCCAAGATCCTCGATACTTGGGGCCGTCCTCAGGGTCTGGCGCTGATGTTGCTTATCTGGATCCTCGGTTACATCATCACAGCATGTGCCAAAACGATTGAAACCTATGCGGCATCTCTTGTCTTCTCCGCTGTTGGGTACGTTCTGCCGCCACTCCAAGTCATACCTCATCGAGATTCCGAATAAAACAAGCAAAGACCTGTGCGATGTACTAACATCGTATTTTTCGTCCCATTTAGTGCTCAAGGCGTCAGCTACTGCGTGACAGTCTTCATTGCCGATACGTCGTCTCTTCGAAACCGAGCTCTGATGCTGGCATTTGCCACATCGCCCTACATCATCACCACCCCCGTCAGCGGCTTCATTGGCAACCGCATCGCCAAAGATGCTGGCTGGCGATGGGGCTTTGGACTCTGGGCCATTGTCATGCCAATAATCGTGCTGCCCCTCTGCTTTGTCTTCTTCTGGAATCAGCACAAGGCGAAAAAAGCCGGCCTCATCGAGTCCACCAAGACCAAACTCACCCCGCGTTCTGTTTACAACTACCTCGTCGAGGTCGACATTATCGGCCTGCTCCTCCTCGCCGGCGGCTGGACTCTCTTCCTGCTGCCATTTTCCCTTTACTCCTACCAGGCCGAGAAATGGCGCGCCCCCATCATCATCTGCTTCCTCGTCTTTGGCGCCGTCCTCCTCGTCCTGTTTGGCGTCTGGGAAAAGTTCTTCGCGCCGGTCACCTTCATCCCGTACAAGCTGCTCATGAACCGTACCGTCTTCTTTGGTGGTCTCATGTTTACCTTTGTCTTTGCCAACTCTGCCATCTGGGGCAGCTTCTTCACCTCGATGCTCTTTATCGTCTGGGATCTGGGCTTTGACGAGGTGACATGGATCAGTAACATTTACCGCATCGGCTCCTGCTTCGCCGCCATCATTCTCGGAATCCTCATGCGCCACACCGGCCGCTTCAAGTGGACTGCCACGTTGTACGGCATTCCCCTGATGTTGCTCGGCGTCGGCCTCATGATCAAGTTCCGCCAGGCCAACGAGGCCATTGGCTATGTCATCATGACACAAATCTTTGTGGCTTTTGCAGGCGGCCCCATTGTTGTCGCTGGTGAAATGGCCATGATGGCGCCGTCGGATCATCAACACGTTGCCGTCATCATTGCCATCTTGGATCTCTTTGCCGGTATTGGCTCGGCTGTGGGATCAACTATTTCGGGTGCCATTTGGACCGGCACGTTCAGGAATGAGCTCGTCAAGAGGTTGCCTTCAGATGCACCGATTGACGCCATCTATGGCAGTCTGGCGACGCAACTTGGGTACTCCAAGGGCGACCCTATCCGCACTGGAATTGCGGAAGCGTACTCTGCGTCGCAGCGATACATGCTCACCACTAGTGTGTGCTTCCTGGCCGTTGCCTGGGCCTGTGTATGGACTTGGAAGGACATCAGTGTCCGCACGAAGAAGCAGGTCCATGGCGTTGTCGTCTAAGACTGCTTCCCTTGGCTAGTCTGTTATGATGAAATTGGAATACATGCAAGATATACGCCGGCGAAAGCTCAAACTTGAGAGGAAGTGTCAGTAATGAGAATATATACCACGAAAATGTTGGGCAGTGTAAGAGAGTAAATGCAGCAGATCAAAGACCACAGTTAGGCATCTTGAAGACTATCGACTCAAATGGCCTATTTACAAAGTAAATTGATATACCCTGATGGTGAATTCGTGCTAATCACGGCACGTAAAATGAAGTACAGCCTGTGTGTGTCTATGGATGAACGTTCCAGTTAAAAGATAATGTCCATATGGAATTGCGCGTGACAAAAATGTATCAAGATTTTGCAGTCTTACATGCCATGCCTCATACTACGGTAATTGCCAAATCAAAGTTTCGAAATATCTTGCAGGCCGCTGAAAGAACATCAACTAAGTTTCCACGAATTCAACTTTACATATCTGACAAAATCTCTTCAATCTCCACGAGACGGCCAGGAGGCAGATACAGTATAAAACCACTACTTCATCTGGCGCTTTCCTAGTTACCCCGCCAGTAACAGGGAAGTGAGAGATCGTGGCGTTGGGGATCAGCAAACGGCCATTCGGCCATTCTCGCTAAAATGGCTCTTCCACCCGGGCCGGATTAGTATTTGCCGCGATTTTCCATAGCCGTCGCAATTTAGTGGCCTCGAATTATAGAACAATGAACGAACCTAGAGCATGATTAACCATGAGTGTGGGGTGGCGCTCACAAAATGGGACTCTGCATGTCCGGCTGGCTAATAAGTGTAGTAGAAACCTGAAACCAGAGATTTGCAGTGAATTGGGGGGCAGAGCTTGTTGTACTGTCGGTTTCGGATTCAAGGAGCGCCTGCAGAACGTCCTATTTCGATATCTCAAAGAAATGCCACTTTGTAGGGTTTGCTGTCGGGAATTAATCATATTCAGCGAAAGTGATCGTCTAATTACATACTGCTATTAGACACAACTGTATCTTTGTAAACGCAATGAATGGGATTTGTTGCAAAGAGACAAATCACAAATTACCAATCATGAATTGTCGATTCGATATTCCTCCAATCGCGTTCATTATCATTTTTATACTGTAATTCAAGCTGACCAGTGAAATGCGGCCCGAATTCATGCAATGCTACATAACTACGGCCAAGGCGACATCATCCATCCGGCGTGGTGCTGTTCTTCTGAGTGCCACAACCAGTGAGCGGCAGACAGACCGTCTTTAACTATCGGCCCTTTTTGAGAAGAACCCCTGTAAACCGCCCCCGGGTTTTTCTTCCCTTATATCTTGGTCTCCGACATGGTCTTTTCAGCCTCTTGCTTCCACTCGTCTCGCCATCTTGTCAGTGGTGGACGGCCGTAAACAATGTCACCCACTGTCCAGAGCATACGCTTCTTGTCCGTCTCTTCAGAGACGTCGTTATCGGGGCAGATGACATAGAATTCGTTCTTCTCCATTTTCTTGCACAAAAAGTCCGCCACCTGGTCACCTGTCCATGCGCCAGCAGGTTTCTCCTTGATCTGTCCACCCCCAGTCTATAAAGTTGTTAGATGATTCGGTGTAACGAAGCATTCGGAGACGGTGAGAAGCAAAGATAGGGTGTCACACGGTAAATTTAAGAACGTGAAGCCCAAAGTAGTTGGAAAGGCAAACTCACCATTCCTGTAAAGGTCCATCCGGGGACCAAGAGGTGAACGCTGGTACTGGTGTTACGGAGATCCCAGCTGAGATGCTCCGCCAATGTCTTCACCGCAGACTTGGATGCATTGTACGCGGCGTTCCCAGGCGGGTTCGTGATACCTTGCTTACTGCCAGTAATTACAATAGATGTCGGCTTCGCCTTGGCGGCTTCTTGTACGACGGGTAAGAAAGTATTGACGCCATGAATGACACCAAAGAGGTTCGTTTGGAGGATCTACATCTTGCAGTTAGCCGAAAGCCTCTCCAGCGGTGGCGGACGGAGGCCAAGGCTGTAAGTGATTTGAAGGGGGGGATAGCCTGTGCACCTTTTGGAAGTAGTCACTGTCACCCCATGTCCCCTTGCCACCAACACCAGCGTTGAGCACTAGAAATTCGATTGAGCCAAACTTGGCCAGCGCCGAGTCTTTGAGCGCCGTCCAGTCCTCGAGCACGCTCACATCAGCGACCGAGGTGACTACGCAGGGACTGGCGGCGTCCACTCCCTCGCCCGCGATCTCGAGCCTAGCTTGTTCTAGAGCTTCGGCATTGCGGTCCACGAGGAGCAAATTCATGCCCCTGCCATGAGACAGCTTGGCAATAGCGAGGCCAATGCCGGAGGCTCCGCCAGTAATGAGAGCGGTGGAGCCGGGAGTGAAAGTAGTAGCAGCTCCGGACATTGTTATTTAGTTTCAGTTGTTCTTGTAAAGGATAACGTTTGGCAAATTGGCTCGCGAAGAATGAAAGCTGAATCCTGCCTAGCTGGGTGTGAAACCGAATGAGGCTATCTTGTTGGGGGAAATTACTGGGAGAGTTATTCAATCCGAGTGGTCGTCGTTAAGATGAAAGCTCCTAGCCCTTAACGCCGTCATAAAGCGGGCAACCAATGATGATGATGACGCTCTGCTCTTGGCGGGGTAGAGTAAAACGAATGGAGTCGCTGGTTAGTGCATCAATCGGCGATAAGTGGTCAATTAACTACTTGTGCCACGCCCCCA
>FWCC01000522.1:0-24436 GCA_900169235.1 Zarea fungicola
GTGTCTTGCGTTTCTTCATTTGTAACACGCAGCGCCGCCGAATTCAAGCTGGATACCAGAAACGAGCCTACTCATTCATCCATCTGCACGTGATACTATATGCTGCATAATGACCAAAGGCTGACCAGTCGAGATTAAGCCCGTGGTTCGCACCTTGACAGCCTCTCTCATTGCAACAATACAGTGCGGCCTTTAACCCCTGGCCCCCGTCGCAGCCGGGCGCCATGTGTCAGACGTGCGGCCTGGCGAGCTTCAATTTTGATGCGCTCCCGCTCGCCCGTACGGGCTTCTCCACGCGGCTCATCAAGCTGCATCCGGCGCGCGCCTTTGCAGCCGACATTGTTGTCGATCTAGTGCTCCTCAGTGGGGAGCTGCACCCAGGCGAGACCGAGTTTGAGGCCGTCTCCTGGTGCTGGGGCCGGGACAAATGGAACCACGTTGTGCGCGTCCGTGGGGACTCGGGCGACAACTGCTTGAAGATTCCGAGTAATCTAGATGCCGCTCTGCGCCGGCTGCGCCTGGTCGACAACTACCGTGTGCTCTGGATCGATGCCGTGTGCATCGACCAGCGCAGCAGCATCGAGAAGAGTCGGCAGGTGCCCATGATGGCGGACATTTACGGCATGGCCCGGCGCGTGTGCGTCTGGCTTGGCGAGGGCGACGAGAGCACTGGAAAGGCGATTGAGTTTATGCGTAGTGAGCTTTCGGACCTGAATCGCTTTGACAAGCTCTGTCGCGACGAGGCGTATGGAGACTGCTGGATTGCGCTGATTCAGTTCATGGAGCAACCCTGGGTATGCCACTTCCTTCCACGATGGGGTCCCTACTTGCGCTGACCAAAAGTGCGTGCTGTCTAGTTTAGTAGACGATGGGTTATCCAGGAAATTGCTTTGGCAAACCAAAAGGCCGCCATCCTCATCTGCGGCGAAGACACCATCCAGTGGACATCGTTTTGCATGGCGACGCTGCTCTTCCACCGTGCCCTTTCCGGCCCGCTGAGCCTGTCGCGTCTGTCTTTCTCCGAGCTCGAGGGCACACCCTTCGGGTTACGGTACGCACCCGCACTCGGCGCCATACAAATCGTAAAGGCTGTGAGTGACCTCTTCCGTTCCTCCTACCACCATGGCCCGCCTGTGCCGCTGCGTAGCCTCGAATATCTCGTGGCCAACTTCACCATGTATGAGAACTCGGAGCCGCGCGACGTCATCTACTCGCTGCTGTCCATTTCGCGCGACGCCTCGGAGAGCGACGACGCGGCGCTCCTCGAGCTCTCCGACCTCCCCAACTTTGACAAACCCGGCACAGAAAAGATTCTGCGCTCCCTCCTCGGCGCCAACACCCGCCAACCGCTGCGCGTCGACTACTCTGCCCCTGTACTTGAAGTATACAAGCAGTTCATGTCCTTTTCCATCCCGCGCGCCCATCCATCCCGGGCCCTCGACATCCTCTGCCGGCCGTGGGCGCCGGAACTCCCTGGGGAGCGCTTCCCGTCGTGGATCGCGACCCTCACCAACGCGGCGTACAAGCCTGTCGACCGCAGCGCACTGGGTAGGCGGCTGATTCGGCGCAACCCCGATCCCCTCGTCGGCGATGCTGACTCCACCATATACACGGCTTCGCGCGCAATCGGTCCGCCCACAGACAGAAGCCTATTCAAGTACTGGAACTCACTGGATAGGAGTATGTTCGTCCAAGGCTTCGTTCTGGACCACATTGCGAAACTCGAGTTCCCCTCCCAGCTCGGCCACATACCTCCCGAGTGGCCAGCCCTCGCTGGCTGGAAACCCAGGAGCGGACCTCCCCCCGGCGAGTTTTGGCGCACCCTCGTCGCAGACCGTGGACCCGACGGCCGTGATCCGCCGTCCTTTTATGGACCGGCGTGCGAGACCGTTTTCCAAGAAGCCATGGACGACACCCTGGACACGTCGATGCTCATCAACCACGGCAGCTCCGTGACGATTGACTTTTTGAAGCGCGTGCAAGCCGTCATCTGGAACCGGCGGATGATGCGCACCTCCAATGAGTGGCTGGGGCTGGCGCCAAAGGCCGCGCGCGAGGGCGACCTCATCTGCATCCTGTACGGGTGCAGCGTGCCTGTGGTGCTGCGCAAAGTTTTCAAGACGCAGGCCGATCTGGAAAAGGAGCTCGAGGATGAAGAGATTCGCAAGGCCAACGTTGTGGCCTATATTGCCAAGAACCTGGCCGCACGCGCGCGGCGGAAGCGCGACGGCAACAAAGTTGGCAGCGCCGATGTCAGCGATGCCGGCACAGACACGGACGGGAGCCCTGCACCGCATGGAAATGGAAACGGAACACGACCATCACCCAGGAACGACCCCAAGCCGCAGCAGCTACAATCTCTGCTGGGAAAACGCGGTCCGCTGCCGGTTGACTCGAGCGAGAGCCCACCAGCGCCGAACAAGAAGCCACACAGGGAGTCGGACGGTCGCGGGGCGGTCCCAAATCCAATCATTATGATGAAGGAAAATAACCGTAGGAATGCAGACTACTACTACCAGCTCGTAGGGGAATGCTACGTCCATGGCATGATGCACGGCGAGGCGCTGACGTTTCGATGGAACTACAACCAGGGCAGACCGCTGGAGGAGCGCATCATTAGCGATACATTTGAACTGCGATGAATCATTATTTATTGGCATGGGTTTTTGTATATATGAGATCACTTAGGAAGCTTTAGTCTATTGTCACATGTATATGTCTTTCCGTTGAGTGTACCAATCGTTTTGTTCTTCTCACTCGCTTCTCACGCAGACTTTTTACATTTCGGTGGTTGCCGAGAAAACGTACGGCTCATGCCTAGAATATAAAAGAATTATATAGCCGCACCGATAAAAGTGCCTAACAGCTCTTCAATCTTTAGTTGTACCTTTCATCATGGCTTTAATTACTCTTGTACAATAAGCGATACTTTCCGGGACAACATCCAAAGGAAGACAAGGCGGGTCATTGATCGCACTAAGCTTCTGGGCAACAAATCTAAGAACGTCGCATATTGCAGTATAGTCATTATAGAATTCAACTATTGCATTAGACATTAAAGTAAAAGCCTTAGCTCCATAAGTAGCATTTCCTAACTTAACTTCTAAATAATTCTTCATTTATATAAATAGCTACCCCTAAAGCCTAGTAGTTAATGCCTCTCTAGTAGCTATAGCATCTATTTTAAATCTAGTAGCATAGGATCTGAACGCCTAGTATGATAAAAATGGGAATGTGCTTGTAATTATAAATTTAGGAGTCAGTCTTGTAATTTCATTTTTTTTTAAAAAAAATCAAAAGCGATATGGTGGACTTCCAGAAATATCTAATTTACATTTTCCACCAACATCACCAACACCACGACGTCAATGGACAAATCGGAGGGCCATTGTCTAGCGTTCATCTCCACACGCTGTCTGCATGAAGCAGAGCCAAGCAGGTGCGCTGATTACAGAAACTGCAAACGACAAGTTCCCTAACACCGAATGATCCGTGCAGGCTCACCCCCTATACATGTTGCGAAACAGATTTTCATCTCTAACTCGTGCCCTGCGTGACTGCCAGCCATAACCCACCACACCTTGGCCTGAGACAGATTAACCCCTAAACACTAACTAGTTACGTGTAGGTAGCAGGCTATTATTAACTGCGCTAGTGCGTTCGGGGCGGGTGTTCCCGATCTGAGGGTCTCCAGGTTTCCACCAAGCCATTTCGAGGCTTCGAAAGGGAGGAGAGCTCAAACAACGTAGTCACCCGGCCAGCCTGTCTACCTGCATAATGAGTACCCACCGCGGCGCGTAACTTGTCCTGCGCCGCAACTCTCCTCACCTGATTCCTGTGCCTGTGGAAATGATCCCATAATTCTATGCAGCATGTCCGCCTTGCTTTCTCAACCATGCCCTTGCAAACAAAATCATGGCGCGGACTACTGTGTTGGCTGTACTCGCGCTCTACTTCCTGGCAGTTTCGCCCTTGACATGTGCTGCGACAGTTGGCCCAGCGAAGCGAAATGTCTTGAAAACCCTTTCTGGCGGATTCTGCCGAAGCTGGAAATTCGGAGGTACAATGTTTTCCCGCGGCGCTTCGCCACTTGTGCTGATGACCAGTTCTGACCGATGATCCTAGTTACCATAAGCAATAGTATTCTATACATGGTCGGTTTGGACGGCGGTTGGATTCCCGGCGATGAGGACGCTAGCAGTCTGTATACTCCTAGCTCCAGCGGAAAGGAATCGCGAAATCAACTGACCAACAATTGGCTTAGATAATTACCTCGTCACCCTCGATCTGGGCTCATCTTTTTCTGTCGACGACGGAAACAACTATAAGTTGACGTTGGTAGATGGCGCCCTCGTGCCCAAGATAAAAAACCAAGCGCTCTGGTCGGATTCCTCCAACACCACGCTCTTCATGTACGGTGGTCGGTACGTGAGCAATACTACTGCGAACCCGACTGCGTACACATACTCCATTGGGAACGGGAAGTGGACCGTGCAGCAAGGCAACATTCTACCGAATCGCCTCACGTCCGGTGCGTATACCGAGGCACGTAATATACAGGCCGCGTACTGGGTTGGTGGCTTCCAGGACTCGAGCACGACGCTCGCCATCACCAATAACACACAGCAGACGTATGCAACGGGCATGATACAGCTCAACACTACAACGCAGATCTTTACGCCTTTAGATGCGCCATTCACACCTGTTCAAGAGGGGGCACTGCTGTATCTTCCCGTTGGTGAGATGGGCATTCTTCTATTTCTCGGTGGCGACACGCCAAGCGTCCAGGCAAGCACAAACGTGAAACTCTCGTCAGTGAGTAAGCCTCATAGCCATACAAGAAATTCTATTTTGTAACGGCGAATAGTTTTTTTTCTCTCTAACATTAATGGCTTTTCAAGAATTCTTGGAACACCGTGCAAATATACGATATTGCTGCAAAGAAGTGGTACAGTCAGGTCACGACAGGATCCGTTCAATCGCGGACGCAGTTTTGTGCCACGGTCCACAAGGATGATGCAACCTCTTCATACGCAATATACGTCCTTGGTGGCGCTGATTTACAATCCGCAAACGTTCTTACCGATGTGTACGTAGCCGCCCAGTGCAAGCAGCAAGGCCAACGCCGTTTCATGTGAACCAAGCTAATATTTCCCTTAAAAAGATCCTATTTGACAATTCCCTCCTTTACGTGGCATTCTGCCGGGTCTCTAAGTGAAAAGCGCATGTCGCATGCATGTGCGTCATACGGAAGCCAGATCTTTGGCGTTGGAGGCCGTTTCGAGTGGACGGCCACCGGAGGGACTAGTTGCTACAACATGCCTGCATTTCTGTACGATACACAGTCGGGAACAAACAATTCAAACTTTGATGTGGGTTTTATCTTGCCTCTACACCCCAACTGCGAGTCTTGTACTGAATCAACCTCTTCAGCCGACGCGAGCATCCTATTCGCTGCCCAATGCGGCTTTGCAGCAAGTCAAGGAGTCACCATACCCTGCGTCTTGGGCGGATCCTGCTCTTGAAAGCTTATTCGTTGCAAAGAAGACCAATAGTTCCGATTCTCCTGAAAACTCTTCTAGCAAACCTGTTTCAAAGAAGCGGGGAAATACTGGTACGATAGCCGGCGCGGTCGTTGGCGGGGTCGTTGCCGTCGCCTTGGTCGTGGGTGCAACCTTGTTCTTTTTGCGCCGGCGCAGGAAGCAACTTGGGATACTTAACACTAAGAAACTTGGGGAGCAGGAATCGAGTAATATTGCCGAGATCCAAACGTTTGAGCCAAGGACAGAGCTAGACGGACATACGCCGATGGTGTTTGAGCTAGATGGTGCAAGTGGGAAGAAGTGAATTAATTCCTGTGCTAAAGTTAAAAGACATCCTCCACTATGACGAGAATTCCATCAAATTCCGGCTGAATCACCCAAGACAGGTTGTAGTACACAGATATTTATACCGTGCTGATTAAAATCATGTATGGAACTTCCTGCGATAGCAGGTAGTGCACGCAACGGCAAGATCAAGGCGTGTCTTTGATCGTACACAAGGTCAAGAGTAACAAAACCAAGAACTTCGTATTTACAGTACAGACTGTTATATAAGGCATGAAAGGGACAGCATTAGTTCTAGACCTAGATTTTTTACTTAAAATTAAAGATACAAGAGTTGACCTTACAAATTCTTCTTTTTCTAAAAAATGAAAAGCTTATGTAGTTAAGTTCCAGAAAAATCCAATAACTATTTCCTACTACATTTGCATCCTCCACCAAAACTATCTGGCTAGGAACTAGGAAACGGAGCCACTGTTCCCGTAACACCGTTTATGATGAAGGATACAATAAGATTGTCGAATTGATCGTACAAATGATAGACACCCGCAACAAACCCATTATTCCTCATGTCATCGAGACCACGTGCCATCAATAGCCCAAAATCACTCACTCCGTCTGGAACGCCACCACTGACAGTGTTATAAAGCTGAAGCCAGCTACCAAATACCCCGTTATTAAGCTGCGCAACCATTGCAAGTGCGTCAACCGTAGATCCATCTGGCTGGGCAATGCCATCCCTGAGGCGACCACCATAAAAGCCTGTTGCTCCTCGATCAAACATGTTTGCGACAACAAATACAGAGGCAGCCCGAATTGAATAGCTAATTGGATGCTGGCCAGTTTCCTGAAATCCAGTGCCTCGAAACATTCTTATAACTCGATGGCGAAAGTGCTCAGTGCGGATCAACTGCCCAAATGTCAAAGCACGCGTGGCAAGGTCAGCTCCATGCTGAGTATCGTTGCTTCGGTCTACAACTGATTCTTCCGGAGAAGCTTCAGGGAGAGGGAAACTCTCAATGGAATCAGGCAGCTCCCATTGAAGGATGCTATCTTTTGTAGACTCGATGTCGAAAGAACCAGCCGCAGTCGAGTTATCCACGCCACGCTTAAATCCCGCGTGGCCGTGGACACCGCCGCCCAGCCAGCCATCGTCGAAATAGAACCACCCATTTTGGCAGCGGGATGCAAGTTGGTTATAGACAACAAGCAACGTCCTTGCTTTCAAAGAACGCCCGTCGGAAGTAATATCAACATGGCAGCTCTCAAAGGAGTCAGTAACCTTTCGGTTGGGCACATCAATCCAGTCTTCACGCTCTGCACGGGAGAGCGATTGAAGCATTGAGGTGTATCCTGTTACACAGTGATGATGAAACTTGTTGCCACGTTCGGACCAACATCCCATTTTAATGGCTGCGTCGACCGTCGGTGCGGCGGAGACGAGAAGAGCGTAGGTAAGAGTTTTCCAATGCATCTTGTCGATTGTATGTACCGAAATTAGTTCTAGCGAAGAATATCGGTTAAAAGCTACGACAATGGTGGGCAAGAGGGCTCACTTTATACTTTGATTCTATTGTTGAAGAGTTTCCAGAATATGAATTGTTTGTCGCATTTGTTATACGTTTCTAGAATAGTATAGGATGGAGTACGAGTCATAGAGCTAGCTGGCTGAAGGATTACCAGCCACTGCTAACTAAAGCTGACTCGTTACTTCATTTAGAGCTTATTTTAACCATAAAATTACGCCTCAAAATGAGCAACTCTCTTGGCTTGAACTAGTCTGACTATGTTCGAGTAGACATACCATTTCATCATGGCGCAAGACGTCCAAACATCTCTGATTCTGGAAGTGGCTCAATTGCTCACCTAATTTATTTATAAAAGTACATTATGTAATTAAAGGATCATAAAGGTAAAAGAGATATTCAAGCCTCGGAGGTGAACAGAAGACATGGCAAAGAGAATCACCACAGCCTCGTCACCTTACCAGCCTATTTTCTTCATGCTACTAGCCAAGTAGAATCCATACATTTCTAACACTTCTAATCTTATATAAATTGCCAATGACTCGTTTTGAGCTAAAATATGACAGCATCCGTTAAGAGTTCTTACAAACTGAGTCAGAACCAGATATTTGAGCGGCAAGCACGCCTATACACACGATACACTCCACAGCTGACTGCTCTTCTCAATAGATACAATACCTCCTTCCAAAAAGTACAGGAACTTTGTCTGCAGAACATGGAGCTAGTCGACTGCTACTCGAAGAGGGCGTATTGCCCCGTTTGGCGTTCGTTGCATAGAGCGTCCAAGTGCCTTGACGACGGCTGCAACGTTCCCTGTGCCGCTACACCAACTAGCAAAAGGCAGGAAATAATACTGTAGCAAACACCAATCAGAGAACAGCTACTGCTTATAAATGTGATGCGACTACAGTTCCCTGTTATAACTACTTTGATGGTGAAAGTGTTTTGTGAACCGGCGGAACCCAGAGAGGAGATTTGCCCGGGAATAGCTCACAACGTTGCTACACTCGCTTGTTTGGGCGCACTTGTCTGGCTTAGTTGAAGCTTTAATCTTTTAATTTTGATAACCTTTTTTTTTTTTAAAAAAAAAAAAAAACACAGCAGCGAGAGCCTTAGCGCTGATATTTGCGTCAAAGGAGGCGTAGTTTTAACCTTATCTTGAGTAATCTCGGCCAAATAACCCACAAACATCTCTTCGTAGTCGGACCAGCGTGGTCACTCGGAGGGGTTATGGGCAATATTAGGGCGACTAAAAAAGAGTTTACAAACAAATAATACTGCAAGAATGAAATGAGAAATTTCTTTACTTGATGCCCCTGTGCTACATTTATCGTCGCGTACCTGGACTACTGCCAGCCAATCTCGTATACCTTGTGCTAGGGAGGCAGAACACACATAATGACAACCAACAATGTATTATCCTTGAGGCACATTTTCTTACACTTTCTACTTTCAGGTACATTTAATTATTCAACAACCCTTCCAGTGGGCTTCAAAACATACATTGTAATTACATCTCCATTGCTCCTTTACTTTGTACCTTGCATGATGCTTATGGCCGCCCTGGGGAGTTCACTAGTGGCGTCAGCCTTTTTCAGGCGAACGGCTTGTCTCCACGCATGCAGGTTTATTCCAGAAAGAGAAAATGGTAGGTGAAAAATGGTAGTGGCGTTGATGTGCTACGACTCACAGGCGCAGGCCACTGAATCTCCATCCAAAACTTCCCTGTTGGTCAATTGTACAGCGCTTGAAGCTCTCACGAGCCTATGCCCGCAAGTGGCAACTGACTTGCCAAGGCATATTACCAGCGAGCACACGGGGTATGTGAATATATGCTGGGGCCGTTTCGCCCAGAATCGAGGTGACTGCTTGCGTATTACGCAAAGCTGACGGTGCTGGGTCGCAATCCCTTCATGGCCAAAGAGTACTACGGAGAGCTGTTGGAGAGGACGCTTCTGTGCTGGACTGGGACGATCAGGCGACTTATCTTCCTAAGCTGTGCCTGGCGGGGAATCTTGGCAACTGTAGAATAAAGATTTACGGGACGGGAGAGGATACACGGGTGGAAGATTGCTGAGTGCAGGCAACGAGCGAAACAAGTAGTTGGAGGCGGGGGAGGGGGTGGGGCAGATCGGGAAGATAATCAAAAGAAACACAAAGGACGAAATATTCGGTGCTACTGTCCAATGTTTTAAATACACTCGACGGCGTCGTATCTAAGGAAGGTCGTATTCGCGACGACAAACTGCACAGGGCTGGACGGTGTGGCTCGACTGGCCATTGACGCAGGAACGAACATTCATTCTCACGAAAACAGCGACCGAATACCCTAGGTATAAATCAGGGGTTGTTGAACTTTAAAAATGGATATAATTCGATGCTGGCCTATATATTGATTTTGAAATTATTGTACTATGATTGGCGCCAAGAGTTAACCGGATCTTCGTCCTATTCCCAGAATAGCTACCCTAGTTGAGCCAGCCCATCAAATGGCAAAGGGAGTGCAGCCTACATTAATGAGGCCATTCTATTTACGCCTGTTAGGCCTGGTGGATGACATACTGCTATTGATACTTACAAACAAAGTATTCTGACAGCAAACTGGTTGCTGTGTACAGCTCACACCATTGCGCACAGGTGAGACCGGTGTGCCTAGACACTGTTAAACACAATCACAATTAATGGATTGCAGACGGAATAAAACTAACATCCAAGCCCAACCAGTCCAGTGTTGTCTCCTAGTACTACACCCAGCAGGCCGAGCAGCAAGCTTACTTGACTCGAGCTTGCGCTCTGCACGGTATTGCAGCATTGAATATTGCCTGTGTTGCACTGGCTAACGGGTTGGGCAGACGCCATAGCTGCTAGGGCAACGGTTATGTGAAGGACCTGCATTATCTTTGTTGTTTTGGTTGTTGTTGTTGAGATACCGTGTGTTAATGTCTGTTGCAAGGATCTAACGGCACAGCAAAGTACTTGCGGCCAGCTTGATATATATCTTTCGTTTGTGAGCTGTTTCTCCGCTGCCAACGGCTATGCTAGGCTTAAGTTCTGGAGCAGCAGTAGCCAACTCAACCGACCGCCCGACTCACGGTCACAAATTGCGGCATGTCTCAGTTTAGGGCTGAGCCGACGAGAATTAGTTTAGGTCTAACAGGCGACTGCTGCTAGTACTTATAAAGTAAATATTTGTAGTACAATGGGGACGATCAAAAACAGACACAATGCGGCTTGCCTTGACCAAGCAAATCGCTAGTCCTCGCATTGCCTTTGCGTTTGGCAAGTCATCAACATGCCGAAGTGAGACAAAAACCGAGCAGACAGCTCAGCCTATGTCTTTCCTCGCTCCCAGACAACAGCGTGGCAGTACTTGTTTTACTGTGTAAGATGGGTACTTTTTGCTTCTGAGCAAGCCTCCTGCACAAAGCAATGATTCAAAATGCAAAGCGCCTTTTCAGCTTGATGGCCTATCCGACGAGCCAGGCTGCCGCCGCTCGATGGCCGAGAGTACCTACCAGAACAGCTGAGATTTAGAGCCTGGGTTTGTGGTCGCCTGATGGTCTCACACCTCGATGCTGGTAGCTTCCTGGCTTTCGTAAGCTACTGCTGGCGCTACTTCAATTCACAACTGCGGGCATCTTTGCTGCGTAGGACCTGCACGACAGGTTGCACGGTGATGTATTCCGATGTCGCTCCAATCATGCTACCGGCATGTTTCGAGAGTCAGCAGATGGGCGATGGCGAAAGAAGCGAAAGGTGAACCTCGACGTCGGCGACGCAGAATGTTGTCAGTTTGTTGATACTCGATTCTGTTGATACGGGATCTGGAGGCACCCCGGCCATTCTACTTAACACAGACTTGAGAGCAAACTCGAGCTCTGCTACGGCGGACGTCATAGTGTGGAAGTCGTAAATCTGAGGCCCGTGTTCAGAAGCCCTCCGATGATGACAATTGGAAAATGAAAATACGTTAACAGCGAAGTCAGGTCTGAAGTCGGTATGTGATGCTGGGGAGGAAAAGGGACACGAAAACGCTGTAGAAACAGTGCGGCGCTGTCAATTACACGGACAGAAGCGTCTTATTTCTCAAGAAAAAATATCATACTGTGACAAGAAGTGTGCCGTCAATTAAAAAGCGTGCTGTCACTGAAAGGGTCTAAACGTTCTTGTCGTGGCTAGCGCAATGTGTTTTGAGTCAAGAGGAGAACCCAAAGGCAGAACAGAGGCCCATGGCGCTGCATCTTCACGAGAGACTCAGACAATGGTCTATAAACATGTTTCAGTATTTCATTTCGTCGTCCGGACCCGCAAAACCCTTTTTTTCGTACGGCAACCATCCCGAGCGTCATACAAATGCCCATTTTACTCGACATCGGCTTCAAAAGACATCAATCTGATCGAGTGTCCTAGAGTTTACCATAACAGATGGCTGTTGTTGGAACAGCGACTGCAAGAATGACTGTCTTACCCGGTCTTCAGCCAGAGATAGAACATGCATTGTGTTTTTCATAAACCTTCGTGCTGCCCGCTGCTGATTGTACACAAGCCATAGCAACGGCAAGGATTTCGACTGATCCATGCATAGCAGCCAAGAATCTCCCAGAAAACCAAAACACTCGGCCAAAAAACCTCTTTTCTGACAGAGTGAACCGTTTGGTCAGATATGAGGTTGGTGCCTACTTTGGTAAAACCTGCGATGTCAGTCGCACGGACTGTCGGCTAGTCCATTGCTAGATCTAGCATCTCCAATCAGATGTTAATTTCTCCAAATTATGCGGCAGTCTCTCGTACTAGCTAGGCTGTACGCGCAAAACAGCCGTCTTATGTTAATAAGACATTCTTTCAGCTATGTTATAAGAACCTTGCAGCGTAATATTGAAGCTAGACAGAGTGACTAACGAGGCAACCAAGTCGTGAGAATGTTCTTTGTGAGAATAGCTATATATTTGCCTGGTCCCTTTTACTGTCTGCTAGTCATCCACTCACGACAACAAAACTCTTTATTTGAACTACTTTTACAATTTCAGAATGAAGACAGCATTAGCAATTTTTTCTCTACTCTCCGTCTTGGGTGCCGGCACGCCCGTCACCGAAGGGCAGTCGGCAGAAACGCTTCCCACCCTTGACGATCTTTCCGCCTATAAAAGCACGTCGAGCCCTCGACAGCCAGCTAATCTCGCCGGTGACAGCGCTCGAAATATCGAACTATGTCAGGATGGCTATCCGTTCCTCTGTAATGGTTATTGCTGCAGGTACAACATCTGCTGCGCAAAAGAATGTTGCCTCCCCTGGACGCGGGGCTGCGGCGCCGACGGACGGTGCTATGGCTGATAGTTGAGCATGAGCTGTTTCAACTCTTGCCTAAACCTGGAATCAAAAAGTCAAGAGTCTGAAAAGAGGGGGGAGGGCTAATTCCTACTTTGTGGGCTGCTCTCAAGTCAAGGGAATAATGACAATGAATCAAGAGCACGGCTTTAGCGCTCACTGTTCTCTTGATGGTGGATTCCCTCTTTCCAGATAATTTGGCAATGATGAATTTTACCTCCTCACTCCCGTGCAAAATCTCTCTCTTATTTTCTTTTTTTCTCCTTGGCTTGTTTTTGTTGCTGTACGTAAATGTAGAGGCAATGTCGGCGTGCGCAACGGGCACTCAACTGATGCCAGCCGTGTCCTCCAGATACGTGTAAGATATGCGCATCTCTGTTCATAGAGTGCGTCACGTTCTCTTATTCCTGCATTTTGCCCTTAGATTCGGTTATTCTCTTTGGCTTCTTTGATGTCCCCTTGCCCGCTTTCAGGCACTGAGCTTTTCTTGCCAGCGACCGTAACTTTGGATCTGAGCTGGTGGTGGCAGAGTGCGAGGGACGCTGAAACGGCAAGTCGTCACAGGCGACAGTTTCTCTCACTCCCCAAAAAAGCATGTAGGGCATGTACCTGACTCTCGCAGCTTGAAAGAGTATTTTAGTGGCAGCGGGGCTTAACTGGTATTTTTAATATTAAATTTGTTCTTTAGGTCCTTGAGACCAGCCGAGCTGCACACCGGCATCTCCAGCCAGCGTTAGGCAGCCACAAGCTGCAAGCAGCATCGCCCTATCATGTAAGTCGTCTAGCCGCTGGACTCCGAGTCTGCTGCAGCATTCGTCGTGTACTCATAAATCTCCCTCCATTGTCAATCAAAGGTATAGTAAAGAAGAAAATTGGTTTATTAAAGCACAAAAGAACTCAGATCTGGTATCCCTTGAACTCCAGTTACCGAAGCATGTCGCATCATGACTTCCACTCCTGGAACTGGCGGAGAACGAAGCTCGGCAGCCAAGCTCAAGAGATCGTCTGCGTACGACAAGGAATTCGAGCTCCTTCTCATTGAGCGCAATGTATACCCAAGAGGCTATCGATACTCGGAAAAAGAGGCCATCCCCACGCCTAGCAATTTAGGCGAAATTTCCGAGGCCTTGACTGTGCGACGGGCATCTCTGTCGCCATCTTCCTTTTCTCTCTCTGCTTTCGAAGACTTTACATTGGCTAATAACCGTGTTGTGTCTGAAGGCAAGGTAATGCGAGAGATACTTCCAATAATACACGGCAACATGGACATACCAAACGAGAGTGATCTTGCTTTTACAAGTCTCGATTCGATGACGGACTGTACTACTGTTGATGCCGTCCCCGACTTCTTCGATGGGTCCGCTCCTGAAGATGTTAATGCGCTTGTGAAAGAGGACTTAAGAAGCATCATTGTACCGATTGCCCATCATGAGTCTGCGCCTGTCGCGCCAAACTTCTTCGTCGAAGCCAAGGCGCCGAGGGGAGGTGCCCATGTCGCGAAACGGCAGACATGCCTTGACGGTGCCATTGGTGCCCGTGCCATGCAGAGTCTCCTCAACTATGGCAATGATGAGATTTTGTACGACAACACGGCGTATACAATTAGCTCAACGTATCATGCTGGAACGGGGTCCCTGCACATCTTCACTCACCATGTCACTGGCCCTAAAACAGGTGGAGGTCGGCCTGAGTATCACATGACGCAGCTCAGGGTGTTTAGCATGACGGATAATCGGGATGCCTTCATCGCCGGCGCCACTGCATTCAGAAACGCCCGGGAATTCTGTCAAGGCCAGCGAGATGGCCTCATTCGAAAAGCAAATCATGCATCAGTTGAAGCACGGCGTGCGCAAAAAAATGATAAAGAGCTGTGCACGCCGACCAGCAACTCGTGGCAGGCTCATGACGATGAGCTCCAGCAGCAAATTGCCGAGTCGCAGGCTGAAGATTATGACTGGGGTGATCGGGTGATTTCTGAAATTGTTGGTGATTCATTTGCATCACAAGAATTAAACCAAACTATAACAGACGGGGAAAGCACGTGTGCGCTGATGTCGAGTGGTGTGTTGAGTGTCAGCTCGAGCATGAAAGGCACCCGACCCAGGCGATCTCGAGGATCGCAGCCAAAGCAACTATCTAGAGTGCAGAAGAACAAAAAGAAACGTAGATGATTTGTTAAATATATAAAACCCTTCTGACTTAATCCTTTGGGAACTGAAATGTGTCCAGCCACGATGAATAAATCGAGTGGACTTTGCCCTGACGACAGACGCAACTCATCGCCGGCCTTTCAAGAACGATATTTCGTTTTCCAACACAGACTTGTCGTTTCTCAATTTATTTATTGCAATTTGCAGCATAATCAATTTTTCGTCGCCCCCCATCACGGTCTGATTCGCAAGCTGACGACCCCCCTCAGACGTACTCGCTGCCGAGGACATTTTATCTTTGATCGCTTGAATTTCAGCCTGCAATCCTCTTATTTTGGATTCCACCACATCTTTGCGCTGTCGCTTGTGCTCAAGCTCATCGCTTCGTGCGTGGCTGATTTTATTCGGCATTTCTTTTAGGGCATGCGGGCGTTGGCATGTCTCACCCTGATGCACGTCAGATCCCGCACAATATTTACCGCTTTTAATTTATGGCACTGACCACATATAAAACAAATTAGTTATGCGGTAGATACCGCAGCTTGATCTTTTCCAAATGGAGAATAAAACGAAAGTATTCAGCACGCATTTGATGTGCTCCTTCGGCTGGTATGAGGAAGATGCTGCGTCACCGCCTGCCCAGCTATTTTCACATCAGCAAATAGCAGCCACGTCAATAATGCTTCCTTCTTCGAGGTGCGGAAGATTCGGCAAGCGGGGTATGCCTGTTTTTCTGGATTCAATAATTGCCCTGGCCTCTCGCCACATTTGTAGGACAGCTGTCGACACCGGAGCCAGTCAATGTGCCTTGCCTCAGCACTTCGCCCACACGCCGGGACAGCCACACAATGCGGTAGCTCCTTCAAATAAATAAAAAGAAAATATTTTAATAGAAAGCTGTACAATTACAGTCAGTACTCCGATGCATGTTACCGTGGCAGTGGTACCCCCGCTCCTGGTTCGCGTTTTCTACTGGTTGGCTTTGCTGCCGTGCGTATTTAGTTGCATAAAAGACAGCCATGTGTGTACCGCCCATGCTGGCAGCATTGTGGCGTAACATTCTCCAAGTCCAGATTGAATGAGGAGTTTGTTGCTTGGAATGCATAGAGGGGATGTTCAGCATTAAATAGCTATAGACCTGTCACTGCTTCCGACAGTGATACAGTCGGTCTTGGTGCCACATGATGTCTTCATTCTATTTCACTGAGCTCGCTCCTCATTGATCCAAAATTATGCCATCGAGTGATCTGGTACTGCAACATTAGCTCTTAAAATGCATGTTCTTGGGGTCTCCGACTCGTTGCTCATGCGGACAGCAGCTTGCTGCCGGGCCAACTACTTGCATCACCATTTGCGAATATAGTGCCAGGGAGTGCCAGAACCTGTTGCCACGACAATGAAGGGGTTTCTTTTTTTTTATTTAAAAAAATCATGTTTTTTTATAGCTGTGGGAGGCATTGTACTTGCGTCTTCAATGGCGCAGATGTGGTGCACGAAAACTTCTTTCGGTCAACTTTTGCTGACTGGAACCAGTCCAGAAATATTTTGTCTTGATAGCGGCCTTGTTCGGAATGCCAGTCCTAATTCCGCCAGTATCTTATGTTAAATGAGACTGTAATTTAAGAACAGATACACCAGCATCTGTACTGGTTCGTGCCGCTGCTGGGGCGATAATGTCTCCCCTTCTCCACCATCGTCTTATAGTGATGCGCTTCAAGTGGTCGGCTTTTGAGACAAAATTCTGATTATCTATTCTATGCTGAGGTGAGACTTGAGTCTATTTGGTTCATTTTTGGCCGTATAAGTAAAAGTAGGACGTTCTGGAGCCGTTTGGGAGCTGGCGGGTGTACGAAGTTGAAAGGGGAGAATGCATCCAGTCCCGAGCGGCAAGAGCTTGTTAAAACGCTGGGCTCGTCACAGGAGATAGCTAAGCTTCGGTTATGCAGATAATGAAATTACGTACTCTACGGTACTGCTCTGCGGGGCATTCATCTTTGAAGTGTTAATCTGAGTATATCAATGCCTGCGTCTGTCATGACATGGCGTTCGAGTCAGGGTTGGGCATTGGGGCACATTCCAGCTGAAGCGTTCAGTGAGAGATTTCAGCGAAGCGCTACAACGAGCCACTACAATGAACTGTGAAAATGGATGCACCGCCCAATGTAATACCATGCTGTGACCAGCCGTATTCTATAGTCACGGGTAGAATTGCCTTGCGTAATATTCCGATACATTTTCGTCTAGTTTGAGTATGCTGGCAGGAAGCTCCGAATCATCGTTGCAATCGAAAACTAATTGATGAGACATTAGAGCCCGTTTAATAAGCCAACCCGAGCCTAGTCCAGCCCAGCCTTTGTCTTGAGGTCGTTCAAAGAAATTTTTGTAATTTTTTTTCCTTCATCGGGGTTGGATAAAAGGTTAATTACTTACCAAATGCGGAGATAACTTCAGCCTGCGAGTGGACTGGTCAATGAAGGACACGAGCACGACAAGACTCTGCTTTAGGCTTCTTGCCACTGTCTCTACAACGGGTTAGGGCCGTGCTCTTCTCAAGATAGGCATAGATGGACAGATTAAAGTTTGAACTGGTACTAGCCAATGAGGGTTTCGCAGAGAAGACAAGGAGTCGGCGGGTATGGCTAGCCAGTTGCCTGTTGATGCAGCCTCCCAGGACATAATGTAAAATGCACGGGTATCTGAAGACGAAGGCACTGGAATTAACAATTTGTAAAACAGAATGGATCAAGTCCAATACCTATCTCAGAAACGTGCGCATTTTATAGATGAATTCTGCGGGCAGCCCGACGTTTCTGAGCCGGCGTCGAAGCTCATAGCGTAATAGTTGAATTGGCGTGCAGAGGCGCTGCTTCTCTCGTGTAACGGTGTTATTGAAGATATTCATTGGTTTAATTATTATTTCATTTCTCGTCCGTCTCAACAGCGTCCATTGCCCGGTTTGTAGAGTGCATTAAAGTGGAGGGATGCAACACACTGTGCACACAGATGAACCGAGCTGCCAGACGTTGGGCCATTACGTCAACTATGCGTTGTTTATATTCAAGTGTAGCTGTGGTACCAAATTGGGCGGCGTCGCTGGCCGCAGGCCTCATAATGTCTTTATTAGTATCTGAAGTAGAAGAAAATAGCCCAACAACAATGTTATCTCTCATAATCTCTTCAAAGTACTTATTAGAAGGTAGCATGATTATCTCACGCTGGCTTGGATGGTGAGCGCATTCGCGGCTCGGCTTTAGGGGCTAGCTTGTAGCCATTTCCAAAGCGCTCCTTGAAACCTGCATCAAGTTCTTCTTTGGTAGGATTTCCGTCGGGTGAGCCTTTCTCAGCCTCATGCGATGGTGGCTTGCTTAGGTCCCGCGATATCTGCCTCACAGTCTCGGCGTCAATGTAGCCGCCTACCTGTCTGGTCCTCCATCCAAGGCCACGGTTCGTGCCATGCAAAATCTTGCCATTTGTCGAGACCATGAACTGCACAGCATCGCCGGTTGCATGGTTTTCTATGATGCTGACGCTATTCTCCAGCGCGTGGCTTGCAGACGAAACAAGATTCATGGATTGGCGCGCTGACTCCCACTCGTCGCGAAGCCTGGCTATATCAGCAGCGACATCCGGGGTGTCGTTTGCGGCATTCATTCTGTTCGCCAGGCTGTCAAATAGCTGTTTCTCATGAGTCGCCAGCTTGGCCACCATGCGAGCTAGGCTGTCTTTGCACTCTTGCAGGCCGTCATTGGTAATCTTCTCGGATAAAGAGGCCGATTCAGAGGTACCAGTGCCTGGAACACTGAGCCTTTCGCGCCTATTGGCGATTTGAATTCGGGTTATATGGTCGGAAAGCTCTGCACATATCTGCAGGCTGTTTTCCGTGCTCTGGCGCTCTTCTCTTATCTGGGCCACATCGCTGGCTTCGGTGCTGGAAGACTGGTTCAATTTCTGGCTCAGCATAAGCTCCAGCTTGTCATCAATTATTTCGAGGCGGTCTTCAAGGTCTGCTCGGGCAGTTTCAAGAAGCGCATTGTAAGTTTGCACAGCTTCGGAAGTGACCATAGATTGTTGACTGTCCGAAGGAGCAGGAATCAAGGTAACTCGGCGTTAGTCGTATCAATGAATCAGGGGACAAAGAAGTTCTTCACGTACAGGCTCGCATTCGTGAGAGCAATATTAATGGTCATCTTGTAGCTTGAGAGAAGGCGCCTAAAGCCGTCAATATCTTCACCCATGTATCTTAGTCGCGCCCAGTCACGGAAGCTGGTTTTGCCATTGTTTGTAGATCTGGAGGAAAATTTCTCAATTTCCTTTGTGAATTCTTGGCAAGCCGTAGCACAGCGCTTCAAAGGAATGGCCAATGCGGGGATCTGTAACTCCGAGTTGGCACGAGCTGCATCGACCAGTGACTGTAGAACCTCGGCCAGTGCGCTTGTTTCCTCGACTAGGTCGCGCACGCGCTGCTGATGAGATTCGAAGCTAGCTACAGTCTTGTACAACACAAAACTGCATTGGCATGCAAAAGTTGCTAGGCCGACTATTCCCGACGCAATCCCGATAGCTTCTGCCATTTCGTGATAGGCAGTGGACGGCGAAATTGCAGGCTACTTCGCAGAGTTACATGGAAAGATGAGGACAAAGAGGCGCGTAACAGGATTTGTTGAAAACTGGTGGTATATAGGAGAAGGACGCTCAGCTTCACGGGCAAGCTCCCGCTGTGGATTTCAGGTGAGCGACCCGCCTCGTGGCATGCAGCGCTTAACGGTTGGACAAGCGTTGCCCAGATGGAAAGAGGATCTGAGCAGTTGAGGCATTTGGACAAATTGGCCTCATGCCCCCGCACTTGGAAACTACGGGGGCAGAGAGACATCAGAGCTAGAGCATCATTCAGCTCAGGCTAGTGTGGTCTAACTAGCTATAGGGAGGGAGGTTCTCACCCAGCCCAGTATTTCGGTGGGCTGGATATTGAACCTCCAGAACAGCCAAGTAAGCATGCGCATGAGTCTTGGTGTGACACCTCAAAGCGCGGTAGCTAAAGTCGTTGCATAGAGAATATAAAATACCCAAAAAAAAAATTATTGTAAAATGGTGATGGTGAACAAGCCAAGCCCTGCGGCGGAGTATAAATCGCAAATTCGGAATAGTCCAATGGCAGCATTGTCACGGGGCCATCCTTATCCTATGTTGACTTATAGAAATAGCTATAGCACAGAGCTAGACCCGCGCATGGGTGCAGATGCCATCCAATCAGCGCCTTGAAAACTGTCTTCTCACTTCCCCCCGCATGGAAAGCTAGACTTGTCATTTCTGCTATAACTAGGATATTTTCACTCGAACAAAGCAGTCTTCATCTGCTACCACCTGTGGTGATATTCATCGAGCTTGAAGGCAGCTTCCCGAATATTCCGTTGCAAATGGATCCCTTAAGTAGCATTGCATCCCTACTAGCGGTTGCCACCGCCGGTGTCCAGTCGACGAGATATTTGAAAGACACGATCAAGCGCTACAAAACGCGCGATTCCACACTACAAAGACTTTTCTCTGAAGTTGATGACACGGAAAACAGCCTGAATAGTCTTTTACAGTTGCTTGAGGCTGCTAACCAACGGCCAGCGGTAGCTGCCGATACCTCTATGGCTGGGCTGCTCCTTGGGCCTATTAAACGATGTTCTCAGCTTTGCAGCGAATTTGAAGTTGCCATGAGGCGCTTTAGTGGGAAGTCCAAGTCTACTTTTATAGATTGGGCAAGAATGGAATTCATGAAAGGAGATACAAATCAGTTTATGGATACTCTGGCGAGGTACAAAGCCACAATCTCGGTCGGACTGGGTGTGCTTACCATGTAGGAGTTTTTATTATTTACCACCTCCTCGGGTAAACTCACTTTCTGACTTGGTCAATATAGGCACACTGTCAAAATTTCCGAGAAGGCACTTGAAGAGTTCGAGGAAATGGTCAAGGACACTATGTATGGCCTGAGTCTCCAATTACAGCGTATCAACGACAAGATGGAGACCTTGCCGCCAGCTAGCGATAGCAACAATGGCGCGCCAAAATCAGATATAGACCTAAACGACGAACGACAAGTCACAGAACAGTGTTTACAGATTTGCGAAGACGCGAAACGGTACATTGAGTCTTTAGCCAGTAGAGACCCCACTCTGCTGCCTGATCCTGTTGCAAAAAGTTCCGCCATTCTGCAAGAAGGTTTCATAGCACAGCTGTTGACGCGCAGGGCCCTGAGCGACAATCAGGCAAGTTTAGTAAAGATTATTACTGAACTTCGAGAGCGACTTGAGACCGTTATTGCGAGTGGGGATTCAAGAGACAGACGGCGATTGGAGGAGGATATACAGACATCTAAGCAGTGCCTGGAAGTTTGTAAACTGGCATCCAGTGAAGTGACTAGCCAAAAGATACACATCATTGGAGAGGCCGTTGCGGATGGAGAGAGCGACCACATGGTAGTTACAACGCTGGCAGACATCTTCAATGTCGGAAAGACAATGTCTACAAACCGGTCAGCGTTGCTCGTTGGGTCGATGAGCGATGATGCTCTTGTGCAGTTGTCGCACGACCGCTACAGCCGTTTCGGGACTTTAACCACAACAAGCCATACCAGCCTCGGCCACACTGTTGCCATGGGCCCCGAAACAGTCAATACTATTTCCTCAATTGGCCATCAACAACGCAAAGCGCACCAGACCGAGCAGCGGAACCCACCCTCTTCCAACGAGACGAGACGAAGAGCGACATACCCAGAGAATCATGCGCCCAAGCCGACGGAAGAATAGAACTACAGCCAGCATATAATTATCCAAGCAGTTTCTCAAGGCAGAGCTTTTAGTCCTGGTTTTTTTTTTCTTGAAAAAAAAAAAGATATAATTTGCAATTGACGAATTAGCCTAGAACATTTGTTGGACTTGTATAGCAGGCGGGTGAGGACCTGGCACTTGTCAGCATAGGACGGTCCTGTGTGGAGTGGCACTGCTTATAATCACCACCACCTATTCAGCGACGAATACGGCCAGGCAGGTTTCTCCTCTCGGCATTGCTTGTGACGTAAATTACTGTGCCCTGTAGACCAAATTCTGGGGGGAGGTTTCCGCATTTCTTCATACACGTCCACATCCAGACATTGATCATGTTTGCAGTTTGAACATACCGGATACCCCTAGTTGCGAGTAGTGGTAGCGGAGACAGTATTACCACTAGCCTGAAAAGAGGGTAAATTCCAAGAGTGTTGAGAGGAATACAAAGGAGACACGGCACATCCTAGAAGAAATCACGTATGAGCAGGCTTCATTTCGTAATAAGTGAAAGATATGAAGATTAAGTAGACGGATAGTATACTTTCGTTCCATTGATGTTCCACGGTATTGTTTCAACGGGATGAGCTTGGATTGCTATAATATTCGGCATAACGGCATGCGGGCATGCTAGAGTGGAAGCCAGAAGTCGACTGTGAACCTAGCCCCGGCATTTTGCTTCCAAGTCTCTGCCATCTGGTCTCATTCGATAGGGAGGATGGTAAAAGTGGTTACTGGCAGCGCCGAAAGCTTCTGCTCCCTTCCTTGGTGAGACCAAGTCATCCGATATATTGTCGCTCTGTCTGCATTTACTGCAGGGAGCTTGTCGAACATGGAATAGACATTGGAGTGAGCTCTGCACATCGTTGTTCCTGTGACTGATCCAAATTGTTGAACATCCTGTGCGACATGGCTTGTTCGTCCTTTTGGTTGTCGGCGTAGAACAGGCTTTGGAATAATCGTTGCAATGACATGTCGCTCATGTAGCCACCAACTTGTCTTGTTTTGCAGCCAAAGCCTTGATTCCTTCCATGAATAGTTTTCCCGTTTGTCGATACCATGATCTGTATCGCATCCCCTTTTGCATAGTTATCAATGGTGCTCATGGTTTTATGGTTGACGAAAGATCATGTACGAATGGTTGACACGTCGGGCCTTAATAAGCCGGCTGCAACTGCATATGGCGCACATTGATAGATTCGCCATGTTCCAGCATCATCCGCATGACCAACGCCCGAAGCGCCACGGAAAGCGCCATGCCAAATAGAGTTGGAATTGGTTGTAATTTCAGTGGTGCTGATGGTGGTGTGGTGGATACATAGGCATGTAAGGAATACAACCCTGAAGTCAAGTTCTACAACGGTTGCACTAGCATATGCCGTACATTGTTAGATTTGCCACCACTTATTGTCCATGAACAACGCTCAAAGCGGCACAAACAGAGTTTACAAATGAAGTCCCGGTGCGCTCAGAGGCATGTGGAAGTTTCATGAAATTTCCAAAAAAATATTGACTCACAATTTTTTTTTGCCATGTCCATTGTCGTACTGTAGACCTTGAGAGGTGCCGAAGGCAAGAAGTAGAAGAGACCTACAGAGTAGTGTCCTGTCACGCAGAGCAGGAAAACATCACAACAAGGGTTGACAAGTCCACATTTTTCACAGCATTAGTCTAAAGTTATTCTAAAGCCTCTAGGCTATCAAGTATAGAGTAATCTATTTTATCTAAATAAATTACAACAACTTGTCACATCTGGGGATAGGAGGAATCAGGTCACGTGTGGCCTAGCTATTTAGCTGGCATTCAAAATCATTACTTGGAAATTAACAGCCCTACACACATCTACAATCAGCACATCCCATCGCGTATTCGATATTTGACAAGGGTCTCGATGTAGTGGTGGGGAGATGGCCCAACTGTTGTGTGGCGCCACGCGCCTTGTCCTCCAGTGCGTGAGCCTCTGTGGAAGTTTTCCTCATACAGAGTGCGGTATCTCTGCTGGATTATGACAACACTTCTGACCCGGTATGCAGTGTCCTATTTCTTAGAATCTCAAGTGTAAACGTTTTAATCTCGTGTGTTTTTCCAAGTTACTTACATGGTTCTCGTACCGCCCTGCCCGTCAAGGCAATAGCGGCTGCCGCCAGAACCACCATATTGATACCCCAGCCGCTTCGCCCTGTAACGTGGCAAATGGGCAGCATAGTAAGTCCAAGGAATGGCTCGTGCTCTACAAGCCCGCCAACATGATGTCTAATACAAGACGGTAAAAACTCAATGACAGCACTGGTATGCGGGAGAAAACAGACTAGGGCCACTATGAGAGCATACTAGCAGCAGCGTGAATGCAGCTACTGCCATCTGTATTAAAGTATCTTCAAGCCCAGCAAAAGAGCCCGGTTGCCCATTTAGGTTTTTCGGTTTTCAAGAAAGCCTTGCCATTCATTCATTTGCATGCCGCTACGGAAGCGCTTGGCAGGACGACGTGGGGTGCTGAGACACTGATGGCGGTTGTTCGGCGAGCACCAACGGCCAACGAGAGTGTCTAGCAGCGAAAAGAAGAAAAAAGAAAAAAGAGAAAAAAGAGAAAAAAAGAGAAAAGGTGGCTTGCATTCGGCAACTGAGAATTTCGGCATGTAAGCCGAGTATTGAAGAGGGCTAAAAATGAAGATCCAAGCAGCCCGGGCTTGCCTGGCGTTATCCACAAAGCAATACAGTGAGTGGTCTAGCTCCTTATGAAGGGGTTCCGTCAGTCGCACCCAAGGCAGTACAACAGCGTAACTGTCACGCAGAACAGGAAT